>CM062815.1:556686284-556908059 GCA_031772625.1 Pinus tabuliformis
CCCCTAGCTCAAATCCCTTCCTCCCCTGCTTCCCCTTTCTTCCCCTTTGCCTCTTTCTCACCCCCCCCCACCCCCTCCGTCTCTCTCCCTTCCACCTCATTCGCAACATATCACTTCACCTTCCACTTTGGCCACCTTGGTAGTATTTTCCTTGTCACCCTATCCCCTTCTCTCCTCTCCTCCAGACCATTAGCCTTCATATCCCCTGGACCCTCCTCCCGCCTCGTGGCACCCCTCATAAGAGTTACATCTAGCTTATGATGCAGCGTGACTGTTGTCCTTGGGATGGAACTACACTTGGAATCAGAATAATTTTATGTGTGGGAGCCCTGTTTAATGCTCCTCGGAGTAGTCCCTACAGTTGACGAAATAAAGACGCAAACATGCGAAATCATGGTGTGTAGGAGTGGAACTTAATCCATCCAATCTGGGGTGGTAATTTCACATGAGGGAAACAATGGCTGGATAAGATGGAGGTAAATTTCAAGATATGAAAAATTATGGAACAACATTAGATTTAAGAAGAATAAGTACAACTCAACTACTTTGCTTTAGGTTCTAGATCAAAATTCTCTATATAAGAAGCAGTAACTGTATGATCCTTTGTCAAAAGAATCAATTTGATGTTGTCCTGGGGTTTCCATATTATGGACCTAGTGGTAGGGTAGGAGTAATCTAGGAAGTTTGGGTAGTGGTAGGGTCTAGGTTATCTGCACATTGGTGGTTTCAGAGGGTAGTCGTGGGAAGGAATTGATCACCGCTAAGGGTGGCATAGTTGGTGAAATAGGCAAGAAGGAGTTTTCTGAAGTGGTAGCCACGGATAGTGGTGTAATAGAGCTCGTGAGTGTGAATTGGTTGTTTTGGAAGGTAGTTTATTTTCATCGGTCTTGTGCACCCTTACAGAAGCTCAGGAAATTTTATTTTGGTTATGTAGTCCTAATTCTCTCTTGGTGCCACATTTATAGTCACCCTGTGCGGACGGTATGGAATTTTCATTAGGGGAATTTTGAGGTCTAAAATGGGCCTCCTAAGGAAATTATAAAATAATAGTGGGAATAATAAAATAATATTAGATTACATCATCAAATTTTAGAGGGAAAAAAGGAAAAAAACTCCATTTTCAGCTTATCTCCCTATGAGTTTACTTAAATTTTGAGTGTAAACACTCGTTGGATGCAAAATTTGATTCCTCATTCAAAGAGTACCCATGTTGCATACTTTCAATGGACCCTACTACATGAAAAATTATAAATACATGAAAAAAGAGATTGCAATAACTATTTTTCATGTATTTCTCATTTTTTTGTGTAGTAGGGGTCCATTGAAAGTATTTAACATAGGTACTCCTTGGATGAGTAATTAAAATTTTCATTAAATGAGTACTCTTGCTCGAAATTTGATTAAAACGCAGGGAGATAAGTTAAAAATATGAGTTGAAAAAGTAGTTTTATTATTTTATTATCTTTAATATTTTTACTTTTTTACTCCAAGAATGGTGAATCATCCCCTATGGTTGACATCGTCATACTGAATCCTATTGGTTCTTATATAGTTTATTTTGGTTGTACATTTTTCTTGGAGGCCCATTTTAGACCTCAAAAGTACCCTAATGCGAGTCTAGCAGAGGAGGGTAGCTCGGTTTCAAGTTCTTGGGGCTGCCACCGACCTCATTTGAGCAAAGCATCAGGGCGCATTGTGAAGGATAGAGGGCGGTTCGACCATGATTGTGGTCTCTGGGATAAATAGAATGTGGAAATAAAAGAATGGATGGTGATAATTCAAAAGTATATTCATCAACAATAGAAGGAAACTCCTCAGATATAGGAACAATAGTTGGGAAGAAACGAGTGAATTCGTCAACTAGAATACAAAGTTGATGCTCTACGTCTGCAAATTTGTCACCTTCAACTCAAAATGGTGGAGAAAATCCTTAGCTTTGAGGAAGAAATGACTGGAATCGATCTCAACAGCTCGAGGTCAATGGAGGAGTAGTCGGTCCCGCGTGTATTTTTTTTCTTGTTTTCGGATGTCAAGATATAAATGTAAATATCTATTGAACCAATTCTGTAGGATATATAGCAGTAGTCAAGGAGTGAGGGATAATTTTGTAATTTTTGGAATGAAAAATTTGGGCTTGGTAGAACATAATTTAAATTATGATGCCCATAAGTGGCTCTGAACTATTTTTGTAGATCTCCCGATTTTTAGCTGCATACAGGTGCATATTAATTCAATACTCGTACACTTTTAGCTCAAAACAAATCATTTGTTGTTGTTAAACTATTACATTTTTACAAATTGATCTCGTGGAAAAATTGTTACTTTAGGAATATGGGACAAACCACCTACTCAAAGGGATGTTGTTTGTTTGGAAGTTGACTAAAACATGTAGGTTAACCTGGAATGATAAACCTTAATATGGTATCAGATCATTGGCCTAGGTTCAATTCCCCTGAGTTATATATGTGGGGGGGTTGGGGGTGGGTATTTGGTCGGAAAAGTTGTTGGATGAATTGAACTATCAACCTATGGGAATCAATTTTGTAAACTAAAACCACCTTAGAAACATGGGACTAACCACTTAAGATGATGATGCCATTTTGAAATTTGACTAATATATATGATTTTTAGTGTAATAGAAAACAATTACAAACACAAACACACTTCCAAATTTCCTATAAACTATTTAGCCTAACACAAACACACTTCTAAATTGATTAATATATCCTCTTTGATATAAATTATCTTTTAAAGCTAAGGAATAAAAAATTGACAAACCCATTAAATATAAAGCTAGAAAGGGACTTATAATATGTTTAAGGAGTAAAAATAACTACATGGAAAGATAAGGCAATATTAGTCATTCAAAGAGAAAAAGTTAGAGGTTTAGTATACCAACCGCATATTATTTTAAACTGACAAACTCATTACATATAAAATTAGAAAGGGGCTTATAATATGTTTAAGAATGAAAATAGCTACTTGGGAACACTAGGGAATATTAGCCATTCAAAGGAACAAAGTTTAGAGCTTTATTATACCAACTGCATACTATTTTAAAGAGAAAATGTAGAAGAATATTTTGTAATGCATCATTCTGTTTGGTCATGTATGTTTATGATTAAGAGGATAACACCCATGTCTTCATGACCTATTTAGTTATGGCTATGCATATATGGGTGAATGTATGGTTGACCATTAAACATTTAGATTATATATATTATTTATCAAAATATAGGATCTGTAGTTATAAAGAGAGTGTTTGGGACAAAGTGAAAAATATGGATATGCAATTATAAATTGTTTGGGACAAAGTGAAAAGGTGGTTCCATGGTGGGACCGAAAATGGCCTATGAGGTGATGTGACATACATGTTGATGACCCTCTGTATAAAAGCAACACGATTTGATTCTTAATAGGGATTTTCCCTCCTTCAAGTGAATACTTTAATTTTATTTCTTTTCTCATGATATAACACATTTCATTGGGAATGGCATTAGTTTCAAAATTATATCTATATAATTGTTTGAGGATGATGTTGTATATTTTGATGATGAGGTTGTAACATTTTGTTTTTCTTGTATAATTAGGTTAGATGGTATTTGAATGATGGGTTCATTGATATTTCATGTGATGTAAATGATTGAAGATTATAATGATAAATGTTCATTGATATTATTGGTATATTGGATATTTTTATAAGTCTTACAACAAAATAAGTCTTAATATTATCAACTTGGCACTAGGTGATGCGATCTAAAGACTCTTAATATTTATACATGAGTGTAAAAGGTTGTAGAATTAGAAGTTTGAATTATTTGATATAAATTACAGGTTCCAATATTGTTATATACATATGATGTGATAGAGTGTGTGTGATCACTTACATGAGCGATGTAGGTAATTAGTCACCTAATTATGAAGTAGGTGCATGTACGAATGTATAGGAGAAATCTAGGATGGAAATTAGAAAATAAGTAATATAGGGGTATTTTTTTACAGATTGCATTTATATATTTGCTTTTGTTTAAGCATAATTGATCTTCTTGATATGCATGAATGATAAATATGTGCATGAGATAGGATGCATGTGTTTCCATCTTAGTAACACATGGGCATGTGACATGAGTAGGAGATCATTGCTCCTTTTCACAAGATGAGTGGAAGAACCATTCATTCTTAGTTCTAAGATATAGGGTATGTGAGAGGAAGTTGAGAATATGGTAACTTTTCCCATATTTTAAATAATATATTTACCATTCTTGTTGTAAGTACTCTTGTTGCAGGAGGTGACATGACTCACAATTATGATTGGGAATGATGGTAACATTCTAGATCCATTATGAAAGGTTATGTGTCTCATAGTTATGATTTATGAGTGGAATTTGTTGGTTTAAACCATATATAGTTAATTGCTACAAACATATCCTTAAAAAACAAAAATGATGCAATATCATAGACATTTAACATGGATATTTTACCCTAGAAAGCTAAACCAAAAATACGAGAAACAATTTTCAATATATTATTTCTGTACAATGTTGCAATACAAAATGTATATAATATGGTGTCGATAAACCCATGTTGCATTAACCTTGTATTATAATTAAATAGTAGTTCCTTAATTGGAATTACAAAATCATAGGCTAAACTACCATGCACCACAAAACTACTAAAAGTGAAAACCATGTGTCGAGCACTGCAAAAAATTAAGGAAAAAACTATCCATTTTTTTGGATGGGGCTCATCCTCAAACTCCCCCACTACACCTCCTGCATATGAATCACATATGTGGCTAGTCATGCAAAGAAAATAACACATTTCCAATGTTCTCCCACTTGTTTCTTGCATATAAGGGGTCGTAGGAGTACATGAACAACAATTGAGGGTGATAATTCCCATTGTTTTTATATACCAAGAGAAATTCTTAGTGATAGCAAATCTTATAAATGAATCTACAACATTCTTCAAGGTATTCACATTTACTAGTAGCACCTTCTTGTCTTCAACCATATATCTCACAAAGTGATATTGAACATCAATATGTTTTGTCTCAGAGTGATAAGTAAGGCTCTTTTCCAAGATTATTACACTATGGCTATCACAATATATTGTTATAGCTTGTTGTATTGAACCAATACTTGAACACAATCTTTGTAACCATAATACTTCCTTTCTTGTATGATTGGGTTGCTATGTGTTTAGCTTTTGTAGTTGACAGTGCCACTTCAAAGTGTCTCTTGTTCATCTAATTGATTTATCCTCCAAATAGGTTAAACACATACCTACTTTTAGATCTTCTATGACCCCAATATCTATCCTAGTCTACATAAACTAATCCATATATGTATGAAACTATGTCTAATCATGGTCTTGCTTAGTAGCACAATCCATAGCCAGTAGTACCATACAAATACCTGCAAATACTCTTTTTTTCATCCAATGCTCCTTCGCAAGTTTTATCATATACCTACTCAATAATCCTATTGGATGTGCAATGTATGGTCTATTATAAACCATTGCATACATCAAATTACCAACTACACTAGCATATGGAGCACAAGGCATGTCCTATTCCTCTTATTTTTCCTTGGGACATTGATTTGTAGATAAATTTACACTTACAGGAAATGGGACCTTTACTGGTTTACATTCTTGCATATTAAACCTTTTTAATATTGTCTCGACATAATTCCCTTGATTTAACCATAGTTTTTTTTTTTTTGAATCTCTTTTAATTTCCATGCCAAAATGAAGTTTATAGCAACAACATGCTTCATGTAAAATTTAGACGACAATTGAGTTTTCACATTTTAGATGATTTCCTTCTCATTTCAAATCAACAACATATCATCCACATACAAGATGAAATAAGTAAGAAGATCACCAATTAATTTGAAACACACATAGTGATCCACTTTTCTCCTTGTGAAATAAAGTCCTAATCTATAAGTATTAATTTTTTTATACCACATACAACTCAATCTCAACATCTTCTTAACAGTGTTTTAACAACATTCCCTATAGTTTTGGTTACCCCCATTCCCTATGACAACAAATAACTACCTTTCTACATATCATTAAATGTTACATGGGGTCATGTGTACACTATCATTATATTTGAATTGCTTCTAACCTAATGGTGGGTGTATACAAAAGATGATGCCAGACAACATTTAGTGTTATATAACAAGGTGGTTATTGATCACCATTGATCACTTAGAAGTTCCATTAACACATTAATTCAAGCGTGTTGCCATAAAGTCATACCAACTAATAAGAATCAAACTTAATTATAAATTCATGCTATGTAAACCACAATTATTTTAATAAAATATGTGTTTTTTTTAAATGTGTCTAAATTAACATGGCAGAACTATTATATTATAGAATGTATACGAGATTTATATATAACTAGTACAACCACATTAAAAATATTAATGTGGTCGATATAGTCGAAGGTTTGATTTGTTTCTACCATAAATAAATAGATAAAAATAAAATTATTGCAAAAAAATATCATTATTAACTTTGATTTTACTTAACCCTTAAGAATCTCAGGTCTTGATAAAAAACAGAGATGCTAAAGAGTTTTTATCCATTACAACCAATATATAAGGCAATTGTTCTAAAATTAAGTATTCTTTGAAAATCCCTACGAAATTGGTGGGAGTTGGATATCAATTTTTTTAAATTTATTAAAAGTCAATGAAACCTAACAAAATCTCTAACACACTACAAGAGTCGACAAGTATTTAGAAGAAACATATGTTGAGTATATTCCCTTGAGAATTAATCTAGGCCGTCAATTAAAAAACTAAATATAAAATTGAACAGATCCCCATCCACCTTAAGTTGAAATAGAAAGCCTTCGACTAATATACATTTATTGTGCCTTCAACACAATTTTATATATGTAATCCCCATAAACATTTCCTTGATAAGAACCAAGTACCAAATATGTGACTATATAATAAAACATATTTCAATTATATAGCTTTTCTATTAAGATTTCGAGTCATGTTCGTGGAATGTTTTTATAGTTATGTAAGTTAATTTTAGTTATTTACATTGTTTAGGTGGTAGAATGCTCTAGTCTTACATAATGTTCGTTATGTAGTTAATTAAATCTAATATTGTTTTATTTCATATTATTTAACATGCATAATTTTTCATTATTATATTTTATATTATTAAAACATATGTAATATGCAGCATTGTTGCTTAGTATATGTTTTTTATACAAAAAGCAATTGATAATCATACTTTAATATAATATTAAGAACTAATATAAAAAATATATTATATATATATATATATATGAAATATGAAATATTTTGATTTTGAAATGAGATATGATTTTTGGGCATGTGATATTCATAGCCAATAGTATTCATAGTCAATTACAACTTAAAAAATTAAATAAATAAATTTTCAAAATATTTAATTTAATATTTATTTTTTTCAAAAAATTTAAAACTAATTGAAAAAAACCTTTTAACTAAAATAAAAAACAATATAACCTACATTCGACAAGTGTAAAAAAAAATTTGAAAAGTGCTTCTTCCCATTATCACTTCTTAAAAAGGTATATTATCACTTCTTAAAAAGGTATATTAGGAAGGGTACACCCCTTTCGTCTTAGAGATCAAGGTTATGGGTGGTATTCTAAGAAGGGTACACCCCTTTCTTCTTAGTGGTCAAGGTTATGGATTTTGGTTTGTCGGGTTGATATTTATTCATTGCCGTGGATTTATTGGCTTATGTATTTTTATGGAACACTTGTTTCCATTCATGGTTAGAATTACTATTATATTTTAAGGATTTGTTTGATTTTAAATTCAAAGGAAAGGTCATGCGGTAGGTGAAGTTATGTGGCAAGTGAAGTTAGGTCATATGTGAAGTTTAATAATTAAGAAGAAGTCTAAAATATTATGATATAAAGTTGATATTTAAAGCGTATATTTAATAATTTAGTGTTGGTTAAAATATTACATTTTTAAAAATTGATTTCGTGGATCACTTATTTAAAAGGATGTTGTTTGTTTGGAAGTTGATTTTGACTAACACATCATGTAGGTTGAATTAATATTTATAAGTAGAACTTCTGCGTAAATCACATAAAGAGAGACATTTGTTGACGCGAACCAACCAGTGTGGCTCATCGTCAGGACAAGTTGAAGAAATAGATCCAGCTTTGCATGTTAAATAGTCTGAGCAGAGCCTCCAACGACTATCTTCATTAACGGCTAATTTTGACTAAGGGACGGTAGTCAAAAAGGCAAAAAGATCATTTAATGGGAGTTAGTTATAGATAATATAAAAGAAATAATTCTAGAAGTTGACTACGTTAATAGTTTATTAAAAACCGTGACTTATATGGGAATTAGTTAATTTAAGGACCTGACATCTATATATATATATATATCTAAAAAATGTAAGGTAATTTCAAGAAAATAGTAGTTATAATAACTATATATTCCTAGAAAGATCAACTTAAATAGATTAATATATATATATATATATAATACAAGTTAGGGAAAGGTATAATCTAAAAATTCAATAAAGAGGGAATTAAAGACTAATATATATAAAGTAGGTTAGTTAGTTAAAATGAACTAATTTTATATGGTGATTACTAATAAAAATATAAATTCAAAGAACATTAGTTATATAAAAGATAAATATATTTATGTATAAGGTAACATTATGGTTATAGTAATTAAATATTAATACTCAGTTATTATTATTAATAATAATAATAATAATAATTGTTACGATTATATTCATTAATAACCAGCAGGAAGAACTAAAGGAAAGAACGCTTAACGACAAAGAAGGAGAAGGATCCGAGAAAGTCAAAAACAAGAAGGAAAAAACCCTAATGAAAGCAAAGATGTCTTTGTGGAAAATGGATATAGTAGGCGCCTAGGTCAGAAGGCTTTCCGTAAAGCCTCTAAAAATGCGTTAATTAAGAAAGAGCCTAAAGAGCGCTGTCTAGGTGTCCATCTTCCCTATGTCCAGGGGACCACGGACAAGATTTCTCGGATCCTTAAGAGGTATGAGATTCCCTCAACCTTTAGGCCCCTCAACACCATTCGCAATTCCCTTCGATCGGTGAAAGATCCCATTAACCAAAAGGACATGAAGGGTGTCTACTTGATCCCTTGTTCTTGTGGGACCCCTTACATTGGGGAAACAGGGTCAGCAAACATGCTGCCGACCTAAGACATGGGAGATCCAAGTCCTCAGCATTGGTGGAGCATGTGGAAAAGACCAAGCATCAGGTGTGTATTGAGGAGGCCAAGGTTGTCGCCAAAGTTGCTCAGTTCCATCATCGAAAATTCAGGGAAGCTATTGAGATTGAAAGAAGGCCAAACAATCTCAATAGAGATGACGGCTGGAAGATCAGTAGATGTTGGATCCCTGCCCTTTCATCCTAGTCTTACTCCTTTTTCCTCCCTCCCCCCTTATCGTCTTCTTTGCTTTCATTAGGGTTTTGTCCTTATTGTTTTTGACTTTCTCGGGTCCTTCTCCTTCTTTGTGTTAGGCGTTCTTTCCTTTAGTTCTTCCTGCTGGTTATCAATGAATATAATCGTAACTATTATTATTATTAGTTTATTTATTTATTATTATTAATTTTTTTTTTTTAACTGAGTGTTAATATTTAATTACTATAACCATAATGTTACTTTATATACATAAATATATTTATCTTTTATATAACTATTGTCCTTTGAATTTATATTTTTATTAGTAATCACCATATAAAATTAGTTCATTTTAACTAACTAACCTACTTTATATATTTTTATATATATTAGTCTTTAATTCCCTCTTTATTAAATTTTTAGATTATACCTTTCCCTAACTTGTATTATTATATATATATATATAAAAGTTGATCTTTCTAAGAATATATAGTGATTATAACTACTATTTTCTTGAAATTACTTTACATTTTTTAGATTTATATATATATATAATCTTTTAAAACTAAGGAATAAAAAATTGACAAACCCATTACATATAAAGCTTGAAAGAAACTTATAATATGTTTAAAGAATAAAAATAACTACATAAAAATATAAAAAAATTAGAGACTATTAATCATTCAAAGAAATAGAGTTTAAACCTAGAGTTTAGAGGTTTAGTATACCTCACTGTATATTATTTTAAACTAACAAACTCATTACATATAAAATTAGAAAGAAACTTATAATATGTTTAAAGAATGAAAATAACTAAATGAAAAGATTACGGAATATTAGTCATTCAAATAAACAAAGTTTAGAGCCTTAATATACCAACTACATACTATTTTAAGGAGAAAATATAGAAGAATAATTTTTAATGCATCATTCCGTTTGGTTATGTATGTTTATGATTAACAGGATAACCCCGATGTCTTCATTCCCGTTTTAGTTATGGCTATGAATAGATGGGTGAATGTATGGTGAAAGGATAAGATCTGCAATTATAAAGTGAGGGTTTGGGACAAAGTGAAAAAGATGGATATGCAATTATAAATTGTTTGTTTGGGACAAAGTGAAAAGGTAGTTTCATGGTGGGGCCAAAAATGGCCTATGAGGTGATGTGCCACATATGTCGATGCCCCACTCTATAAAAGCAACGTGATTTGATTCTTAATAGGGATTTTCCCTCCTTCGAGTGAATACTTTAAGTTTATCTCTTCCGTCATGAAATTACACATTTCTTTGGGCATGGAATTAGTTTCAAAATTATATCTTATAATTGTTTGAGGATGTTGTTGTATACTTTGATGATGAGGTTGTAACATTACGTTTTTCTTGTATAAGTTGGTTAGATTGTATTTGAAGGTTGAGTTCATTGATATTGTGATGTAAACGAAGGTTGAGTTCATTGATATTGTGATGTAAATGATTGAAGACTATAATGATAAATTTCATTGATATTATTGATATATTGGATATTTGTTATAGAATAGGTGAGTGAGATTTAAAGATTCTTACTATTTATAAATGAGTGTAAAATTTATCTATACATGAGTGTAAAAGTTTGTAGAATTAGAAGTTTGTTTGTAGAATTAGAAGTTTAATTTATTTGATATAAATTATATATATATATGATCTGTTTATATATATATATGATATGTTTATATATATGATGATGTGATAAGGTATGTGTGATCACTTACATGAATGTTGTAGGTAATTAGTCACCTAAATATGATATGTTTATATATATGATGATGTGATAAGGTATGTGTGATCACTTACATGAATGTTGTAGGTAATTAGTCACCTAATTATAAAGTAGGTGTATGTATGAATGTTTAGGAGAAATCTAGGATGGAAATTAGACCATAAGTATTATAGGGTTAAAATTTTATTGAATAGATTTATATATTTTCTTTTGTTTAAGCATGATTGACTTGACTAATATGTATGGATGCACAATTATGTGCATGAAATAGGATGCAATTTTTCCATCTCATAATAGATGGGTATGTGACATAAGTGGGAGGTCATGGCTCATTTTGACAAAATGAGTGGAGGAACCATTCATTCTTAGTTCTAAAATATAGGGTATGTGAGAGGAAGTTAAAAATATGGTAACTTGTCCCATATTTTAAATAATTAAGTTTTCATTCTTGTTGTAAGTATTATTGTTGCAGGAGGAGACATGCCTCATAATTATGATTGGGAATGGATGTAATATTCTAGATCCATTATGAGAGGTGACGTGTCTCATAATTATGATTTATGAATGGAAGTTGTTGGTTTAAACCCTATATAGTTAATTTATACAAACATATCCTTAAAAAACAAAAACAATGCAATAGCATAGACATTTAACATGGATATTTTACCCTAGAAAGCTAAACCAAGAATACCAAAAATAATTTTCAATATATTATTTATGTACAATATTGCAATACAATATGTATATAATGTGGCGTCCATAAACTCATGTTCCATTAACATTGTATTAGAATACAATTGTAGTTCCTTAAGTGGAATTACAAAATCATAAGTTAAATTTTCATAAACCACAAAACTACTAAAAGTGAAAACCATGTGCCGAGAACTGTGAAAAATGAAGGAAAACAACTATCCATTTTTTGGAGGGGGCTCATCCTCCAACTACCCCACTACACCTACTGCATACAATGGGTCATAGGAGTACATGATCAACAATTAATGCTATAGAACAAGGTGGTTATTGATCACCCTTGATCACTTAAAAGATCCATTAACACATAGTAAATCAAGCTCTATTAAGTGTTGCCATAAAGTCATACCAACTAATAAGAATAAAACTTAATTGTAAATTCATGCTACGCAACACACAATTATTTTAATAAAATGTGTATTTTTCTAAATATGTCTAAATCAACATGGCGTAACTTTCATATTATAAAACGTATACATGATTTATATATAACTAGTATAACCACATTAGACATATAAATGTAGTTGATATAGCTGAAGGCTGCATTTGTATTTACCATTAATATATATATATATATATAGCAACAAAAATATTATTATTAATTTTGATTTTACTTAACCCTTAAGAATCCTAGGTCTTGATAAAAAAACAGAAGTGTTGAAGAGTTTCTATCCTTTACAACCAAGATATAAGGCAATTTTTCTAAAATTAAGTATGCTTTGAAAATCTCTAGGAAATTGGTGGGCGTTCAGACATCATTTTTTTAAATTTATTAAAAGTCAATGTAACCTGACAAATTCTTTAACACACAACAATGTTTGACAAGTATTTAGACTAAGCATATGTTGAGTATATTCCCTTGAGAATCAATCTAGGTTGTCAATTAAAAAAATAAAACAAAAAATCAACAAATCCTCATCCACCTTAAGTTGAAATAGAAAGCCTTCGGGTAATTATACATTTATTATGCCTTCAACACAATTTTTTATATATAATCCACATAAAAAATTTCCTGGATAAGGACCAAATACATGACTATATAATCTAACATATTTTCAATTATATAGCATTTCCATTAAGATTTCAAGTCATGTGCTTGGAATGTTTTTATATTTATGCAAGTTAATTTTAGTTATTTACATTGCTTATGTGGTATAATGCTCTAGCCTTACATAATGTTCATTATGTAGTTAATTAAATATAATATTGTTTTATTTCATATTATTTAACATGCATAATTATTCATTATTGTATTTTATATTATTAAAACATGTATAATATGCAGCATTGTTGCTTAGTATCTCCTCTTATACAAAAAGTAAAAGTAATTATATATATATATATATATATATATATATATATATAATTAAAAATTAATATAAAAATGATATTAAATAAAATAAAAACAAAATATTTATGAAAGGTTTTGATTTTGAAATGAGTTATGGTTTTTGGAAAATTGGTATTGATAAGCCATAATATGTAACGAAACTTATTTACACATTAATAATATTTATGGTTAAGAATATTGTTATATTTAGTTTTAATTTAAAAAATGTTATAAAATACAATTAAACTAAAGTATTTATGAAATATTTTGATTTTAAAATGAGTTATGGTTTTTGAGCAATTGGTACTGATAAGCCATAGTATTATAACAAATCTTATTTACATGTTAATAATATCCATGGCAAAATGGGGGTAAATATCCATGGTTAAGATTCTTGCTATATTAAGTTTGAATTTAAAAATAAAAATAAAATAAAATATTTCGATTTTAAAATCAGATTTGGTTTTTGGGCATGTGGTATTGATAAGTCATGGTATTAGCCCATGGTATTGTAACAAAACCTAAATTATTATGACACTTCGCAAATATTATTTTTTTTAATATATATTTTTATATCTGGCAATTCAATTTCAAACCAAATAATTATTAGTCGATTAGAAAAAAAACAATTTACATTTTTATTTTTTGTTTTTTTATTTTTTTTTTCAAAATATTTAGTTTAATATTTTCAAAAAATTCAAAACTATTTGAAATTCAAAGGTTTTTAACCAAAATAAAAAATAATAACCTACGTTCAAGAATGTTGAAGACTGCGTCTTCCTGTTACCACCTCTTATAGAGGTATTTTAGGAAGGGTACACCCCTTTCATCTTAGTGATCAAGGTTATGGGTGGTATTTTACGTAGGTTAGCCCCCTTTCTTCTTAGTGATCAAGTTTATGGATTTTGTGGAAGTTAAAATCATATTTTTGGTTTTTGGGTTGATATATTTTGATTGCAGTAGATTTATTGACTTTATGTATTTTTATGAAACACTGGCTTCCATTCATGGTTACAATTACTATTATCTTTTAAGTATTTATTTTATTTTAAATTTAACGAAAGGTCATGCGGTGGGTGAAGTTAGGTGGTAGGCTTATATAGGTCATACGTGAAGTTTAATAATTAATTATAAGTCCAAAATATTGTGGTATAAATTTTATATCTAAAGTGTATATTTAGTAATTTGGTGTTGGTTAAATTATTACGTTTTTAAGAATTAATCTCGTGGAAAAAATGTTACTTCAGGAATATGGGACAGACCACTTACTCAAAGGGATGTTGTTGGTTTGAAAGTTGACTAACATGTGCATGTTTCATTGTAATGATAAATCTTAATATGGTAAGAGAGCTTTGGCCTAGGTTCAATTTCTTCGAGTTATATATGTGGGGGACTTGGGGTGGGTATTTGGTGGGAAAGGTTGTTGGATGAATTGAACTATCACACCTATGGGAATCAATTTTGTGGACTAACACCACCTTAGAAACATGAGACTAACCACCCCATTTTGAAATTTGACTAATATATATGATATTTGGAATAATAGAAAACCGTTATAGTTGTATTTATTAAATAAATGGTTTAAATTTCATACAAAATATTTAGCCTAACAAAAACACACTTCTATGTTGGTGGGAAGGGTTATTGGATGAATTGAACTATCACACATATGGGAATCAATTTTGTGGACTAACACCACCTTAGAAACATGAGACTAACCACCCCATTTTTAAATTTGACTAATATATATGAGGTTTGGTGCAAAAAAACCGTTACACTTATATCTATTAAATAAATGGTTTAAATTTCCTATAAAATATTTAGTCTAACACAAACACACTTCTATGTTGATTAAGATATCCTCTTTGATATAAATTATCTTTTAAAGCCAAGGAATAAAAAATGACAAACCCATTACATATAAAGTTAGAAAGGGACTTGTAATATGTTTAAGGAATAAAAATAACTACATGGAAAGATTAGGGAATATTGGTCATTCAAACAAACAAAGTTTAGAGGTTTAGTATACTACCTACATATTTATTTTAAACTGACAAACTCATTACATCTAAAATTAGAAAGGCATTTATAATATGTTTAAGGAATGAAAATAAATACATGGGAGGATTAGGGAATATTAGTCATTCAAAGAAATAAAGTTTAGACTTTAGTATACCAACTACATACTATTTTAAAGAGAAAATATAGAAGAATCTTTTGTAACACATCATTCCTTTTGGTTATGTATGTTTATGTTTAAGAGGATAACCCCGATGTCTTTATGACCTATTGAGTTCTGGCTATGCATAGATGGGTGAATGTATGGTGAACCATTAAACATTTAGATTATGTATATTATTTATTAATGGATAGGATATGTAGTTGTAAAGTGAGTGTTTGGGACAAAGTAAAAAAGATGGATATGCAATTATAAATTGTTTAGTATAAAGTTAAAAGGTGATTCCATGGTGGGACCAAAAATGGCCTATGAGGTGATGTGACATACATGTTGTTGCCCCACTCTATAAAAGCAACTTAATTTGATTCTTAATAGGGATTTTCCTTCTTTCAAGTGAATAATTTAAGTTTATTTCTTGTCTCATGATATAACACATTTCCTTGGGCATGCCATTACTTTCAAAATTCTATCTATATAATTGTTTGAGGATGATGTTGTACACTTTGATGATGAGGTTGTAAAATTACGTTTTTCTTGTATAAGTAGCTTAGGTTGTATTTGAATGATGAGTTCATTGATATTTCATGTGATGTAAATGATTGAAGATTATAATGATAAATGTTCACTGATATTATTGGTATATTGCATAATTTTATAAGGCTTACAATGGAATATGTCATAATATTATCAACTTGGAACTAGGTGATGAGATCTAAAGACTCTTAATATCTATACATGAGTGTAAAAGGTTGTAGAATTAGAAGTTTGACTTATTTGATATAAATTACAAGTTCCAATATTGTTATATACATATGATGCGATAAGTTGTGTGTGATCACTTACATGGGTGATGTAGGTAATTAGTCACCTAATTATGAAGTAGGTGCATGTAAGAATGCCTAGGAGAAATCTAGGATCAAAATTAGACAATAAGAGTTATAGGGGTAATTTTTATTGATTACATCTATATATTTTCTTTTGTTTAAGCATGATTGACTTGCTTGATATGCATGGATGCATAAATATGTGTTGGGTGTGGGACCTGGTTATCTTCTTTATTCAAAGGTATCATTGCATTGGACCCTAGTTCGTAATGGGGCGGCAGCGCCACAAGGGGAGGGGCTAGGGGAGGTGTCGGGGCAATGACAATTTTATGAACCCCCCCCACCTGGCGAGGGTTTGGGGACAATGCCCCCGAAGCTAAAAATCGATGTAAAATTGCCTTGTAAAATGTTGTAATTTTGTATTCAATATGGGTCGTTCATTAGGAGGAGATATGACAGTAGAAGTTATGTTTAATTTAAGGTTTTTTTCCCTAGAAGGAAACCCCTCACTATATATGAGGGAATTGTAATGTGGTTATGTATATTTCTATTCTAAGTGAGAAAGAGAGAGGAGATTGTGTGAGAACGAAGAGGGAATTACAACGGATCTGATCTAGGTTGTATCTCTTCATTTTGTTGGATAATATAAAAGGAAGGACTAGTTGTTTCTCTGTGGACGTAGCCCAAATTGGGTGAACCACGTATATCTATGTCTCTCTTGGTTTATCCATTTTTTGTGTTTATATTTATGCAATATTTTATGTGTTCCATTTCTCTGTAATATATAATTTTCTAACAATTGGTATCAGAGCTGAAGGCCTATTTCACTGATAAAATCATTGGAGAGAAGGGTTCCTAGTTCGAGTGGGAGAAATGGCGAAAGATGGTAGGTTTAAGGTTGAAAAATTTAATGTCCAAAATTACTAGTTGTGGAAGATGCAGATGAAAGATTAACTGTATTAGAAAGATTTGTACCTACCACTGAGCGGAAAGACAAAGAAGTCGATGAATATGACAAACAAATAATGGGATATTCTCGACAGAAAGGTGATTGGAACAATACAACTATCCCTAGCAACGTCAGTTTCCTTTAATATTTCAAAGGAAACGAAAACAGAAGGTCTAATTTCGGCATTGACCAAACTATATGAAAAACCCTCAGACTCAAATAAAGTATTTCTTTATGAAGCGTTTATTTAATATGAAGATGTTAGAAGGTGGATATGTTGCTAATCTTTTAAATGAATTTAATACAATTACCAGTTAGTTAAGCTCTATAGGGATAACTTTTGATGATGAAATTAGGGCTTTGTTATTTTTGTGCGCATTGCCAAAAAGTTGGAATGGTTTAGTTATGGCCATTAGTAATGTTGTCTCTGGATCTAGTACTTTAAATTTTGATGAAGTTGTAGGTGTAATCCTTAGCGATGAAATGCGATGGAAAATATTCGGTGAGACATTAAGTAATGCTTTGACTACAGAGACTAGGGGAAGAAAAATGGTAAGAGGAAGGAGACCAAGGTATTGCAGTAATTCAAGGAAAGGTAGATCCAAGTCCAGATCGTGGATAGTGTGCTAGAAATGTGGGAAAAAAGGACACCTGAAGAAAGATTGCAAGTCTCGGAAGGGAAAATAAGGAGATGCGCAACAAGAAAACAATCATGAAGTGAATGTGATAGGTGGTGTATTGCAAGACACTTTGATTGTTTCATTAGAAAATATTATTGATGCCTAGGTGGTAAATCCAGGGACCTCATTCCATGCCACACCTGATAGGAAACATTTTCATGATTATGTTCAAGGAGATTTTGGACAGGTTTGTTTGGGTGTTGATAACTTTGTAAAATCATTGGAATGGGTAAAGTTTTCATAAAACATCAGAATTGAAACCAATGGCTATTGAAGGACACAAGGCATGTTCTAGATTTGAAAAAAAAAAAAAATTCAACAGGGCAGTTGGGAGGTGAAGGTCGTTTAACTACTTTTACAACTAAAACCTGGAAGGTCACTAAAGGAGCCCTGGTAATAGCAAAAGGAGAAAAGGTTGGTACATTGTATTTATGAAATGGTATTTCTACTTCCGTTAATTCTTTAACCTCTACAACAGTAGATACAACATTGTGGCATCATAGGCTTGGGCACATGAGTGAGAAAGGGATGAAGATTCTTTACTCAAGAAATTTTTTGCCACATTTGGAGTATGTTAATTTGGAATTCTGTGAGAATTGTGTTAATGGAAAAAAGAAGAGAGTCAGATTCCTCAGAGTTGGGAAAGAAAAGAAGAGAGAAAAATTAGAGCTTGTGCATACAAATGTATGGGGACCTGCTCAAGTATCATCTCGCAATGGCTCTCATTATTATGTTACTTTTATTAATGAAGCAACCAAAAAAACCTAGATTTATTGTATTCGAAATAAATATGATGTATTTAATACCTTCAAGAAATTGAAAGCTTTGGTTGAAAATGAGATAGGAAAAAGGTTGAAGTGTCTCAGATCAGACAATGGAGGTGAATATTTCAAAAAATAGTTTGATAAATATTCTTTAGAGCATGGGATTTGCGTAGAGAAGACAGTTCCAGGAACACCACAAGAAAATGGTGTGTCATAAAGGATGAACAAGACAATCATGGAGCATGCAAGGTGTATGAGATTGCATGCAGGATTTCCTTCACAATTTTAGGCAGATGTTGTAGATACTGTTGTTTATCTAATAAACAAAGGGTTTTCAAGTTCCTTGGATGGACGTATTCCAGAGGAGGCATGGACAATTAAAAAGGTAAAGTACTAGTTTTTAAACACTTTTGGTTGTGAAGCCTTTGCCCACATTAATAAATAAAATATAACAAATCTTGAGGAAAAATAAAAGAAATGTACCTTTATTAGATACTGTGTTAATGATTTTGGTTATCTATTATATGATTATGAAAATAAAAAAATCATTAGGAGAAGAGATGTCATATTCAATGAAAAGGTTTTGTATAAGGATCAGATGTAGGAAAAGAAATAGGAGAAATAAAACAAAGAATACACAGTGCTTGATGAGATCACAGAAAAAGTAAAGGTGCTTGAAAAACATAATGATCAATAGACAAAACAATAAGAAAAACCACAACAACAACAAGCACCTCAAACACCTAAAAGTGGTGTTAGAATATCTACCAGGATAAGTTGACCCTGTGAACGATACTCTCCTTCATTATATTATGTATTGTTGATTGTTCCTGGTGAACCAAAATGTTATGAAGAAGCGGTGTAGGTAGAAACCAGGAAGAAGTGGGAGCTAGCCATGAAACAAGAAATGGACTCCTTGGTACATAACCAGACTTGGGACTTAGTCAGGCTGCCTGCATGTCAAAAAAATTGCAGAATAAATGGGTTTACAGGTTGAAGGAAGAATATGGAGGTAGAAAAAGGTATAAAGCTAGACTTGTGGTGAAGGGTTTTGCATAGAAAACGGTATAGACTTTGATGAGATATTTTCTCTTGTTGTTAAAATGACTTCAATTAGAACTATTTTAAGTCTAGTAGTAGCAAAAGATTTGCATCTTGAGTAGTTAGATGTAAAGTTGACCTTTCTCCATGGGGATTTTGAGGAAGAAACATATATGCAACAACCACAAGGATATGAGGTCAAAAGGGTGGAGAAACGAGTGTGAAGGTTGAAGAAGAGCTTGTATGGCTTAAAACAAGCTCCAAGGTAGTGGTATCTAAATTTTCACAGGTTTATGTCTGAACAAGGTTATACTAGATGTCACTCTAATCATTTTTTTTATATCAAAAGTGGAAATGATGGAAACTCTATTATATTTTATTATATGTAGATGACATGCTTGTTACAGGTTCTAACATGTAGGAAATAAATGTTCTCAAATGAAAATTGGAAAATTCATTTGCAATGAAGGATTTGGATGCTGTAAAACAAATCCTTGGTATAAGAATAAATAGAGACAGAAAAAATCACAAATTAACATTGTCTCGGAGTGAGTACATACAAAAGGTGTTGGAAAGATTTAATATGCAGAATGCAAAACCAGTTACTACACCTTTGGCTAGACATTTCAAACTAAGTAAGGAGATGTGTCCCAAGACTCAGGAAGAGATGGCTTATATGTCTAAAGTTCCATATGCATCAGTAGTTGGAAGCTTAATGTATGCAATGGTCTACACAAGGCCTGATATTGCACATGCAGTGGGAGTTGTAAGAAGGTACATGAAAAATACAATAAAAGAACATTGGATGGCAGTGAAGTGGATTCTTAGGTATTTGAGAGGTACCACATATCAAGCGTCATGATTTGGTGGTTCAAATATTTCTCTATAGGGATATGTTGATGCAGATATGGCAAGTGACAGATGTTAGAAAATTATATATTACAAAGCAATGGAACACATAAAATATTGTAGAAATATAAACACAGAAAACGCATAAAACAAGAGAGACACAGATATGCGTGGTTCACCCAATTTGGGCTACGTCCACGGAGAAACATCTAGTCCTTCTTTTTATATTATCCAACAAACTGAAGAGATACAACCTACAGTAGATTCGTTGTAACTCCCTCTTCGCTCTCAATCTCCTCTCTCTTCCTCAATTAGAATACAGATATACATATACGCAATATAATTCCCTCATATATAGTGAGGGGTTGCCTTCTAGGGAAAAAAACCCTAAATTAAACATAACGTCTACCGTCAGATCATCTGCCTAATAAACGGCCAGTTGACTAGAAATTACTATACTCTTACAAGGCAATTTTACATTTATTTTTAGCTTTGGGGGCGCTGCCCGTACCCCCCTCGTGTGGAGGGGTGTACAATCTTCCTGGGGTATACATCCAGCTGAAACCTTTGAATACAGAAGATAATTAGGCTCCACACCCAACAA
The DNA here is from genome assembly GCA_031772625.1 of Pinus tabuliformis. Lineage (NCBI taxonomy): Eukaryota > Viridiplantae > Streptophyta > Pinopsida > Pinales > Pinaceae > Pinus > Pinus tabuliformis. The sequence goes on from CM062815.1 coordinate 556,707,442, forward strand.
CAGAGATAACAAGAGGAGCACCATAGAGTATGTGTTTATTGTAGGTGGAACAACTGTCAGTTGGGTTTCAAAATTGCAGAGTGTTGTTGCACTCTCAATGATGGAAGCAAAGTATATTGCTACTATAGAGGCTAGTAAAGAAATGATTTGGTTACAAAGGTTTCTAGATGAATTGGGTAAGAAGCACGAGTTGGATAGGTTATACAGTGACAACTATAGTGCCATTCATCTTGAAAAGAACTCAGTATTTCATGCCAAGGCTAAACATATACAGCTCAAGTACCATTTCATACGGCCAATGTTGAAAGATGGACAATTGAAGATGGATAAGATACACACTAGCCAAAATCCTGCAGATATGTTAACAAAAGTTGTAACCAGGGAAAAAATGAGATTCTTCTTGGTTTTAATTAGTCTTTAAGTATGATGATGAAGATGAGAAACAATCAGGTCCAAAGTGGAGTCATTGTCTAGCAAATGAAGTAGCGATGGAGTTGTTATAATTAGTCTCCAAATGGGATATTGTTATGTGTGGAGCTTAATTATCTTCTTTATTTAGAGGTATCACCACATTGGACCCCAGTTCGTAATGGGGTGGCAACTCCGACCATTTTTTCGCCACCAAGGTGGAAGACAATGATTTTATGAAGAGAAGACTTTAGGTTGTATCTCTTCATTTTGCTGGATAATATAAAAGGAAGGACTGGCTGTTTCTCTGTGGATGTAGCCCAAATTGGGTGAACCACGTATATCTATGTCTCTCTTGCTTTATCCATTTTCTGTGTTTATATTTTTGCAATATTTTATGTGTTCCATTTCTCTGTAATATATAATTTTATAACAATATGTGCATGAGATAGGATGCAACTTTTCCATCTCAATAACACATGGGCATGTGACATATGTAGGAGATCATGGCTCCTTTTGACAAGATGAGTGTAGGAACCATTCATGCTTAGTTCTAAGATATAGGGTATGTGAGAGGAAGTTGAGAATATGGTAAATTGTCCCATATTTTAAAGAATAGAGTTGTCATTCTTGTTGTAAGTACTCTTGTTGCAAGAGGTGACTTGCCTCACAATTATGATTGGGAATGGATGTAACATTCTAGATCCATTATGAGAGGTGATGTGTCTCATATTTATGATTTATGAGTGGAAGTTTTTGGTTTAAACCCTATATAGTTAATTGCTACAAACATATCCTTAAAAGAAATTATGCAATAGCACAAACATTTAACATGGATATTTTACCCTAGAAAGCTAAACCAAGAATACCATAAATATTTTTCAATATATTATTTATGTGCAATGTTACAATACAATATGTATATCACATGTTCCATTAACCTTGTACTAGAATACAACTGTAGTTCCTTAATTGGAATTACAAAATCATAGGATAAACTGCCATGCACCACAAAACTACTAAAAGTGAAAACCATGTGTCAAGCACTGTGAAAAAATGAAGGAAAACAACTATCCATTTTTTTGGAGGGGCTCATCCTCCATCTACCCTACTACACCTGTTGCATATGAATCACATATGTTGCTAGTCATGCAAAGAAAATAACACATTACAAATGTTCTCCCACTTGTTTTCTTGCATATAAGGGGTTGTAGGAGTATGATCAACAATTGAGGGTGACAATTCCCATTGTTTTTCTATACCAAGAGAAATAGTGATAGCAAATCCTATAAATGAATCTACAACATTCTTCGATGTGTTCACATTTACTAGTAGAACCTTCTTTTCTTCAACTATATATCTCACAAAGTTATATTGAACACCAATATGATTTGTCTCACAGTGATAAGCAAGGCTCTTTGCCAAGATTATTGCACTATGAATATCACAATATATTGTCATAGATTTTTGTATTGACCCAATACTTGAGCACAATCTTTGTAACCATACTACTTTCTTTCTTACATGAGTGGGATACCATGTATTTAGCTTTTGTAGTTGACAATGCCACTTCAAAGTGTCTCTTGTTCATCCAATTAATTTCTCCTTCAAATAGGTTAAATACATACCTACTTGTAGATTCTATGAACCTAATTTCTAGCCTAGTCTTCCTTGATATGCCATCTATAAATGAGACACGATACAAATATTTGCCCAATAATGGAACTGACATGGGTCCAAACACATTACTATGCACCGGCTGTCTTATTTCCTATGGCTCATAGCACTAGAGGATAACATTACCTGAGAATGCTTACCATATAAGCAATGTTCACAAAATAAAAATCTAGAGATCAATTAGACACACCTTCTACCATATGTTTACCATATAGTACTCAAATTCCCTTCTCTTCGATATGTCCTAACATTTGATGCCATAGAATATTCTTCTTTCTAAAGAATATAGGATTTTTTTCCTTCTTATACTCTACTATTAGGAACAAACAACCTATTTCACCCATCACTAATAGTTTTTCCAAGCATTTTATATAAAGTTCCAATCCAAAATCCCCACAACAATATTATTACTCCTTGAACCATCTTATAAGTTTTCTTTTCAAACATCGTTTTTACACCTACATCATTCATCTTGTTTTCAAAAAATCAATTTTATAGCCAATAATGGGATGTGTAGAACACCCAGAAGTTTTCTAATTTTCAATCCATGAGCTTCAACTTGAGCTTTTTTCATCTTATGATTCTGGATATTGAGTCATCTATTAGGAAACACCACCTCCATCATACCTTTCATTCTTGCAAATCTATTCCTTGCGAGGATCCATATGAAAGGTTGCACCTGAGTTGCCCAGTCATTCCTAATGATATGCATGTGTGCTTGGAGAATCCAAGTGCATATCCCCTCCTTTTTCTAAGAAGGTTTTTGCTTTAATAGGAGGAGAATCATCAAATCCCTTACCTTTCTTAACATTTTTGTATCTACTATGTTTCTTGTAATTCCCTTATTTTCAACATCTCCAACAAGCCTTTACAAATTTACCTAGAGATTTATATTTCCCTCTAAATTTAGATCTCCCACTTGAGGGTGTATTTGTATTTCTATCATGGGTGTTACCTCTTATAGATAATTCATCTACATTATATAGTCCCATACTCTTTTGTCTCATCTCCTCTAATAATAAGGATGATAGTATTTCATCAAAACTTAATATAGTTGCATTACTACTTATGGAAACAACCAAACATTCCCACGCGTCTAGTGAAGAACACAACAAATTGATACACTTAATATTAATATTAATATATAATAAAAACCTTACCATAGCATTGGAGGTGTTCAGATGCTCTGTCACCAAATCTCTGTCCTTACCCTTACATGATATAACTTCTTTTGTAGGAACATTTGTTCACAAGGGACTTCGACGAATACAAATCCCATAACCTATTCCATAATTCCTTTATTGTAGGTTATGATATAACATTCAATAATATTGAATGTAAGAGACATAATCGTATTGGGCTCTTTTCCTTCTGATTCAACTTTTTCCAATAATTTGTCGACATCCCCATTAGTGTAGTGCCTAGATAAAAAATGATCCACTATATTTTTCCACCAAAGCGTCTTTCATTTTCAAATTCCACAGCTCAAAACTATGCCCATTGAATTTCCCAATCCCTATCTTTGAACTTCTCACCATTTTCTTTTCACGACGATAATTGATATTACAGATCGTCCATTGTAACAAGGTTTTCCATCATCCTAAGATGAAACCCTTAGCAATGAAAGCAACCCCTTGTATCCAAATTACTTTGATACCAAAATTTGGTTTTAACCCTATATAGTTAATTGCTATAAACAAATTCATAAAAAATAGAAAAGGATGCATAGGAACATACATACATCTAACACAAAGATTTTACCTTGTAAACCAAAACTAAGAAAACCAAAAAGATTTTTCAATATATTATTTACAATGTTAAAATATTATATGTATATCTCACGGCATCCATAAATTCCAAATCCATTAATCATGTATTATAATACAATTGTAGTAACTTAATTAGAATTACAAAACCATCGGTCGAACCACCATGTGCCACAAAAATTCTAAAAGTGAAAATGTGTGCCAAACAATTCCAAAAATTGATCCAAAAAAACTGCCAACATTTCCTTTTTGAAGGGCTACTTATCCCCTTGCAACCTCTCCCCCTTCCCCACTCAATTAGGGGGGATACCAACCCACCTATTACACCACCACCACATTCGACACATGGAATTGCATATGGTCGTGAAAAGAATATAACACATACCCTACAAAAGTAGCATTCCTACTTCATGGTGGGAGATGATATTCCCCACGGTTCCTAGTAATTAACTATCCAAGACCACTCAAATTGTCCAATGGTATGTAATTGAAGGATTTAATCAATTAATTGAGGTAAATGCCCATTTTAAGTGTAATTTAAGAAATATTAATATTTTTAAATTAAAAGGTGATATTATAATTTATGAAATTAACTACATTTATAATTTCCCTTAGATGACACCTAAAGAGGGGTGATAATACCCTATTTAAGAAGTAATGAAATTTCATATTACGAAAATAAGCCACCTAGGTGTCGAATAATGTCTAATTTTGGAAATAAAACAATTAACCCAATTTTTCATGTGAGGAGGTGTCTAGGTGATTTGAGTCTATAAATATAAGTAAATCCATATTTGAATGGGGTACTTGACCAATAGGGAAATGTTTCCACCATAATGGGGCATTAGATAAATAAGGTAAATTTTGTTGTGTGATTAGTCTGGTAGTTTGTTGTAGTATTTCTGATATTACTTACTTGTTAAAGGTCACATTCTTAGCCTTCCCAATAGTAGGAGATCCCACTATTATTGTATATCTTATTATCGTTTTGACTATGTTATTTAATGGTGAGACCACATAGCTTATGGGGTTGTTGACGGTGCTTGACTTGCCAACATTCAAGGGATCTCCTTGGTATGAAGTCCCAACTAGACCTCACACCGTTTGGTGTAGGAGTCCCATCCGGTATGATGGTCAGGTTGCCATTGTCTTAAAGGTTTTATTTAGCTCTTGCTTGTCAGCACATGAGAGTGATATTCTTTGTCTTTGAATAGTGAGGTTTGCATGCCTGGTGAGTGCTTAGTGTTACTTGTGTCAAGGTTCTTTCACCGCTGAGGGATAGGGTGGAAGTGAGTCTCAAGTCAAAAGGGAATAGTCCCAACACTATCAAAGACACAAAACAAAGCAGGACATGTGCAACTCCTGGCAAAGTAGTCCAGACGGATGTGGCAGTCACAAACACATAGTGAACGAATAGCATGTACAAAACCCAGCGGAATAATCCACATGAATGCAATGGTTGTTGTAACAAGTTTATGAGAATGATTCTATCGAATGTTTGTCGGAATAGTCCACATGGGTGAGACAACATTAACAACTTATACAAGACATATTTGTAAGCATATGTATTAGAACGACCGAAATAGTTCAACTGTTTTAACACGGGCTAAAACAACATGAATTACAAGTGTCCAAAAAATAGCCTTACAAACAAATACAATACATGTGTGAAAATTTGTTGGCCTATTATTAGGCTTCTAAATGAAGTGAAAGTTACAAGACACATCAGTACACCATTACATCACTAACCGCGATAGCGGGGTGTTGGAGCCACTTCTCACTCCTCAAAGAAACTGATACAGACTCTCAAGGCTATGTGGGAAGGGCCAAGGTGAAAAGTCTTTTGCATGTACAAATGAGGGGTATATATAGCCAAGGGTGAAACTAACCCTTGTGACTGTTCGACTTCCCTCATGACTATTTGACATAAATGACTCTTCAACTTTACATGTGGGTCTCTTGGAATTCTACGTTACATTACATTAATTAAAACAATATGGCCCATAGTAGTGATGTGGCTAAGATGACTCATGACATGACTTGACACGACAGAGCTGGTATGTTCATGCTACTAGTGGTGTCCATGTTGAGTTGCAATGATGCTGAGTGATGAATGTGCTCTTGGTGTATCATAACTTCACCTACACATTGCAAGGTGTGTAGATTCTTCGATGGTCTTGTTTTTCGCTTGATGTTGCACGTGCATATCTCTCCTTTGCTTGTACTTGGTATGCTCCATGTGTTCATCTGTTTGCAAAAAAGTAGCCTAGCATGCACTCCATGTTCGTCCTGTTTGTCATAGCACCATATTTCATCCATATACATGTATCTGCAATGACTCATAATGAGACAACATCAAATCCATAAATATCCTAGTCTACCATGATGCATTATCTTTTTCTTTCGAGTGTAGGTGACTGGGAGAGAGGACAAGACTCTGAAACCACTCAAAGCACATTTCAGACCGAGATGTGGGCTTCGGGCACTGCCAATGAAAATTACATAGAGGTCACTGGGAGGTTGAGATGGGTAGTCCAAATCACTAGTGACTGTCTGTGAGATCTAGCTTGGTTGGAGGGAAGACCTATGCAAATTTTCTAGGGAGACAATGCAAGCAGCATGGGGACACTGGCAGTGAAAACTGCACAGATTCGTAGGGGAGGCTGACTACGGGTTGCGAGAACTTGTTGGCCAAAACTATGCAAAGATGGGAGGCTGGCCTGTAGGAAATCCTTGCATTGTTTCTAGGTTGAGCGAGATGCTGGGCAGTTGGGAGGTAGCCCATGAAAACTGCACAGTTTTCAGGAGGAGCAGCAGGCTAGCCAACAGGATGATTGGCTAACAGAATACGTAATTTCTTAGGACAGTGCAGTGACAGGAAGTAGATGTATGTCGAGTATGTTTGTGTAATTTCTTCAGTCAGTGGAAGTGGCCATGCTTGGCAGATTCTATGCAATTTTTTTGAGGAGTGAGACCTAGGGTCACTACTTGGTCAAACTCTCCAATTGACCAGCTGGAGGCTTGATGTATTTTCTTACGGGTAGCACAGATTGAGATGGATTGTTGAGAAACTTCTGTGTTGTTTTGGGTGACAGTCAGTTGGGTCGACACCAGGATTGCACAGAGCAGACTTCTTGAGAGGTAGCCTCCAGCTCTGCGCAATTATGGGAAACAATACATGTTTACTGAGGGCTGACACTACGCAGTGCAGCTCAACAGAGGTCCAACTGTTTTGGGGTGGTCTGGTCGAAATAGCTTCAGGAAGATGACTAAGTGTGTGAGCGAGTGAACTTGTGCATACACGACCTTGCAAACACACACTCAACATGACTCTATGAAAAGACACCTTGAATCAACAAGCCAACAACACTTAGTGTGACTAACCGATGAGTGTGAGCGACAAGTGTGACACTTGTGATAGATCATTGAATGATCACAATGGAACTTGCATGACATTGCATACAACTCTGTGTGTGAGTGTGACGAATGTTTTCATAATGAATAAAAATTGCACACACGAAGAGGGACTCTATGCATAGCTCGACCACGACAGTAAGCATGACATTGTGGCTAAAATGCTAAAATAGGTCAAGTCAATGGTGAAGCGAGGAGGGTGCGAAGACTCAACACGAGTTCATGGGATTAGCCTGAGTGCTTGCAAACATCAAGGAAAACTCTAAACTTGGATGTAGGCCAAAATTTTTGGAGTGTGTTGTAGCGCTACAACACTTGGTGACGCACTGGTTGAACTCCAGCTTCTCTATTTTGGTCCATTGATAGCCCATGGCCTTCGTCTTTCAAGGAGTATTGAATCATTGTGTAGGTTACTTTGGCTTCCCCACTTACCCCATGGATATACATGGTTCACTTTTCGCCAACTTAGTAAAAACAACAACAAGTTTTTTCTTGATCACAGTGTTTCAAAATCAGGAAGGGTAGTTTAGCACGTGAGTTAAAAAAAAATTAGAGTATAAGTTTTCATCTCTGGTGTTTCTCTGCTACCAGGAGGCCAAGATAGTACACCAGAAAAGTCACATAGGAACACATGTAGTTCTCCACTGCCAATGAGGCTAGTCAATACCCCGGTGGAGTTGCATGCTTCACCTCTCTGCACATGAAGTCTTTCTCTTCTTTCGCCTTTGTATTTTTTAAGAGAATTGTGCATAGGCACTTATTTATTTTTGGGGCAGAAGAGGGATCCCGACTTATTGAGAGCAGAAGAGGTTGTTCCTTCAAAGAAGCATGTAAGACCTATGACATAGGTTTGCTCGTTTAGATTTTCCCCTTCTCCATTTCTATTAGTTGGATGAGCTTGAGCACACAGAGAAGAAAGCTTCGTACATGCAAGGGGATTCATAGTGTGGACACAGGTTCATGGTTGGACCCAGGTTTCCCTTGCAGACGGCTCGTATTTTCCATCAAGACTTCAACGGTTGAAGGTTATAACCAAGCATAGAGAAGAGGAACACAGGACTGGCCAAGTGTTGTAGTGTCACAAGACTCTTTAGATCTCAGCCACATATTCATTCAAAATTCAGGACTCAATAGAGGGAAGAACTTATTTACAAAGCCAAAAATAGCATGATACTAAGAAAACAAACAAAACAAAGCAAAAAATAGTAAGCAAAGAGAAAAGACAACAAGTAGTAAATAGACTATGTACATGGCACGGGGCACAACCCCAGCTTATTGAAAATAATTTTTGAGATCTTGGCCATTGACAGGAAGGTTGTCAATCCTCCCATCAAGTGATTGCAGATGGTATGTGTGTGGGCAAAGCTTCTTATGGACAGTGTACGGACCAATCCACAGGGACTAGAACTTCGTATGTTTTCCTACTCCCAACTAAGGAGCTCTTCTTCTTCCTCTTGTACATGGATTGCCTCAACTATGAGTTTGAAAAGACTATGACCCTTGACAACGTGAACTAGCTTGATGTCAACATCATACTCTTGAAAACCTGTCATCCAGTTCACACATAGTTCACCCATCGCTTGTTGTACAGGTAGTGACGGGATTGTTGGGTGAGGCACATAGACTATGCAATGATTCTTCAGTAGGTAGGGTATGAAGTGTTTCATCACCTTGTATACTACGTATACTTATTTATCAACGGCAATGTAGTTGAGTTCCAGTCCCTGTATGCTTGTGCTCATGAAGGAGATGGGGCGTTCATCGTTCAACTCATCCTTCTAAGTGAGTATTAGAGCAAGCAAGTTGTTGGAGGTGAAGGTGTATAACAAGAAATATTTTTTGAAGTCTGGATTGTAAATTGCAGGTGCTTCTGCTATAGCCTACTTAATATGGGTGAATGCATTCTTTTCCCTCTTTCCCTAGCTGTAGACTGCATCCTTCTTGATTATGTCTTGCCTTGGTTTTACTATATGCACATAGTCCGAGATGAACTTCTGAAGGAAGTTTATCTTTCCCAAGAAGGACTGCATTTATTTCTTGTTGGCTAGGTGAGGGATTTGTGTAATGGTCTGGACCCAGTATGGATCAACCTTGATCCTGCTTCTGGAAATGATGTGCCCAAGGAGGTTCCCCTCAGACACTGCAAATACACTCTTTTTTGGATTCAAGGAAATCTTGTATTTTTAACATCTCTCAAATATTTTCTTCAGATGGCGTATGTGGTCTGACCATTTTATTGAAAAGACAGTCACGTGATCTAGGTATACCACTATGCTCTATTCGATGAGTCCAAGGAAGGCGATGTCCATGGCGCGTTGAAAAATTGTGCCCCTATTCACGAGCCCAAACGACATTCTTCTGTATGTGAATGTACCGCACTTGGTACAGACGGTATTTTTTAGTCTATCAGGTTCGCTACCAGAACCTGGTTATATCCTGAAAACCTGTCAAGTAAGGAAAACATTTCTACCCCAGATACTGTCTATAAAATGTGCTCCATAGACTGTACAGGGTAGTTTTCTTTGTCCGAGGCGTGGTTCAAGTCTCAAAAGTTAATGCACAAGAGGATATCCCCAGACATCTTACATATGGGAACAAGGTTAGAAACCCATGTGGAATGACAAACTCTCTATATGATCCGTGCATCCAACAGCTTGGTTAGTTCTTTCTATATGAGGGGTTCAAGTGACAGATGTACTTTCCTCAGCTTCTACTGAAACGAATTGACCCCATCTTTGATTGGAATGACATGTTGGATTATTTGTGTGTCTTACATTTTCAAATGATCATATGTCCACGCAAACACATCTCAATACTGTATAAACGAGTGGACAAAGGATTTTCTCTCCTACTGTGTGCAGCATGTATCGAGATTGACGAACTTCAAATCTTGTTCTATTCCCAAGTTAATATGTTCGTGCATCATGGTGGAGCTGTGGGTTTTGTTGTTCCTTTGCCCCTGAAAGAGGTTCTGCAAGTCATAGAGATTTTCTAGAGATACCACACCCTTGGGGATGAGGTTTCCTTTCTTATCATCAGCCCCAACTTACAGAGACTACTCGTGCTCATATTCGTCAATTTTTGTGTCTTTGAAGACATCAGCGTTGGCCATGAAGTGCAGTATCTGTTGATCAGTGTCAAAAACACGTAGATTAGTTATGTTATCAGGGATAGAAGTTTTGTACAAAATTTCAACAGTAAATCTATCCATAAGTTGTGACATCCTAGAAGCTGTGTTTTCTAAAGCATTGGTAGCTGCATTATGCGTTCTTGGCACAACAATGATATTAAATGCTGGAATTTAGAGATTAGTCGCCATACCTCTTGCTGGTAACTTTTGAGATAAGATGATAAATAGTGTATGGTTTTACGTACCTGTCGTACCACGATTTCTGAATCACCTACCACTTTGAGCGCAACAACGTTGAGGTTGATGACCTTTTTCAAGCCCAACATGAGTGCTTTGTATTTAGTAATGTCTTTTGTGCACCCAAACTCCAAGCGGCTCGAGATCAAATGTTTCTTATGCTTTGGGTCAATCAAGACACATCCAGATACAGAACCATCCTGTGTATTTGATCTGTCAAAATACATGGTCCAAAACATGTTTGTACATGAACCGTTTGACACGCTTGTACTACTACTGTTGCTGCTACTGCTACTTCTACTTCTACTAGTGTTACAATGTGTTTTACAAGTTTCATTTCCGTCAGTTCGGAAAGGAAGGAGAACCAACTGCATGTTTGGTGGGGTCGGAGTTGGCTATACGAGATAACACCCCAACGTTGTTTCCAAGAGGCAGTTCCTGAAATGAGCTCTGTGAAGGCCAATGGTTAGTTCTCACCATTAATGGGAGTGATGTTATGCCTCATGTATCTCTCTGATAACACCCGGATCTGATTTCTTTTTCCCTGTTATCAAAGCCACAAGTGTGACCGATCTATCGCAAAGTATCCGTTCAACTTGCTAGACTAGCCTCTACTGAGAAGTAAGCCATATGCTTCTGGTATGTCAACAATAACAATGTTTATGTACTCAATTGAATGATCACATCCCAAAGTTCACCAATGGCTAGTACACATGTTCAATCAAGTTGGATGATCTGCGCAAATTTCTTGCTCCATTACGCATTGATATTCTTGGCAATGGAGAGTGGCATGACATTCGTTGATGCGCCAGAATCAACCAAACATTTGTGAAGATTGCAATTAAATATTTCGAATGAAGTCAAGAATGGAGGGCAAACAAAATTTGCTTCTTCCATCTGGAGTGTGTTGAGCACAGTTGTGAGTGAACCGGGAGATGTGCTTTCTCCCTTGCTAGTATAGGATACGCTATTTGTAGATGTTTGCCCCAGTGTGCGTGGTAGAATATCCCTCTGAGTTTGAATCTTATCTAACTCAAACAAAGAGATTTTTGCGTGATTTTTCTTCATGTCTTCCACAATGTTATAATCAAAATCGGGTAGACTCACCAAGATGTTCGAGGTCAATCCTATGTTCGTACTGTCCGACGGAGTGTTTTACAGTTTGCTCCTCATGGAAGTACTCTTGTCCATCGTTGTCTTCCTAGGCTTGCTTTGTGTTTTTTTTTTTTGGACAGCTGGTGGATCAACCTTCCTTAGCAGTTCAAGATTTTCTCTCATTTCCCCAAATGTAGGGGGAGCCCCTTGACTTCTGAGATTGTATCGACCATTTTGATTTTGGGGCTGCTTCCTGATGTTTGTTTTCTATGATGCTTGCAAGCACTGATACATGTTGATTACTTACCCAGTTCTTTGTGCCTCATCAGGTGCAGCATCTTCATCATCATCTATATCTCTCAGATGGTACTATGTACTACTCACTATGTTTAGTGTGTGGTTTCATACTGAGCCTTCAACTTGTTTCCATTCCTAACAAGACCCTTCCAGGTGATTGTCTTCATGGAATGAGAAAAATTCATCATTCGCGTGTTGTTCTAACTGGAACACTAAGTTGGAGCTCTACACAGTTTTAGCTGGGAAGCGATTGCTTCCTAATGACATACTTCCTTTCTATTGTCTGGGTGGGTGAATACTTGTAGTTGTGTCAATCATTCGTTGTTTCATCTCAGACAATTCTATTGTCAAGTTATTGATAAAATGAGTAAGGGTTTCAATGTCACTAGCTTCCTTGTCTTTACCCATGCTCGTTGCAGCCCAGGGCTTCCTGCTCACATCTGTGGAGTCCTTCGCTAGTTTATCATCCTTGATGACTCCAATCGCGCGCAGGTATTTCTCCACAATGATTACCTCTTCGTAGTTTTCTAATAACATTGGTTTCACTTCTCACTTGACGAACTACGCAATATTGATTGGCAGTGCAGATGTACAGTAGTCGACAATGATGGAGTCATGAGGTTTCCTGTCTACTGCAAAATTTTTCAATATGCACAAAAACATCTGATTGAAATCTTTTACCTTTTCTTTTGCCTCCATCTTCAAACTGCCTAACTCTTTGAGAAACATGGTTGGGGTCTTGTCATCAGCAAATTTTTCTAGAAACATGCATTGAACATACCCTAGTTATGGATGGAGTTGACAGGAAGGTTGTGATACCATACTGTTGCGTGGCCATCCAAGGTACATGTAAACAATATGCATGCAACATTGTCGTATCATACCTCGAGTGTCTGCAACTGTAGGTAGAAGTTGTCCAAGCAATCTTCTACCTTCACTGCTCTATCAGGGTCGTACTTTGTGAACATTCTCTCTGAACACTTTGGCATCTTGTGCAAAGCACTTGGGAGAGCCAATGGTCCCTCAGTCATTCATTCCAAGTTTTGGTCAGCCATGTCTTCTTCTTCTTCGTCGTCCTCCTCTTCTTCATAATCTAGCGGTTGCGGTGCTGGTTCTGTTGGTTCGTCTCTGCCTCTGCCTCCTCCTCTTCCTTCCCCTCTACCTCCTATACTAGAATCTGAGCCCAAGATCACGAGGGTGTCTCATTCTCCCTGTTGGAAGACCAGAGGTTCCTCTCCGTTCTCAACAACTTCTGCCAGACCTTTGAGTGTGGAAATAACTGCTTCTTCCACCAATGATACAAAAACTCCTATGGGAGTGGTATTTGGATTTCTTGATGCGTATGGAAGATATTTTATCTTAGGATTAGTCCATCTGTTTTTTCACACTGATAGGTTATGGGACGGACAGAGAGGAGGTGTTGATATGAAATTTCACGTAGGTGAGAGGGAGTGTGAGTTACTGCCTTGACCAAATGATTGATCAGTGAGGGTGAGAGGACATTCAACCATAAAAAACTAGTGACCCATCTTCTAGTGCCATAAATTTTGATGATGTTGGAACCTCCAACATTCAAGGGATCTCCCCGGTATGGAGTCCCAACTAGACCTCACATTGTTTGGTGTAGGAGTCTCATCTGGTATGATGGACCAGTTGCCATTGTCTTAAAGGTTTGCCTTAGCTCTTACTTGTCAGCACATGAGAGTGGTATGCTTTGTCTTTGAACAGCGAAGTTCACATTCCTAGAGAGTGCTTAGTGTTACTTCTGTCAATGTTCTTTCACCGTAGAGGGAGAGGGTGGAAGTGAGTCTCAAGTCGAAAGGGAATAGTCCCAACTCTATCAGAGACACACAACACAACAGGATATTCACAAATTCCGATGGAGTAGTCCACATGGATGCAGTTGTCATAAACACACATTGAACAAATAGCATGTACAACACCCAATGGAATAGTCCACACAAGTGCGATGATCGTTGTAACAAGTTTATAAGAATGGTTATGTCGAGTGTCCAACGGAACAGTCCACACAGACGAGACAACATTAATAACTTATACAACACATTTTCATAAGCATATGTATTAGAACAACCGAAATAGTTCACTTGTCTTAACACATGTTAAAGAAACATGCAATACAAGTGTCCAAAGAATAGTATTACAAACAAATTCAATACATGTGTGAAAACATGATGCCATGTTATCAGGCTTCTGAATTAAGTGAAAGTTCCAAGACACATCGGTACACCATTACATCACTAACTCCGATAGCAAGGCATTGGAGCCACTGCTCGCTCCTCAAAGAAAATACTACAGAATCTCGAGGTAATGTGGGGAGGAGCCAAGGTGTAAAGCTTTTGCATGTACAAATGAGGGCTCTTTTCCATTAGCTGTCGCTCTTTCTATGTGGCCCAACACCCTGAAACTTGAAGATTTTTCTTTGCACCTTTTATAAAACACCGAGGTCATACCTTTGGGATGATGTCACTATGATGTCACTCCTGCCACATTCCGACCTCTGAGTGGTGACACTTGTCACCTAGAAAAGGGTCATTCAAGTGCCCAAAAACCCTGAATCTACCTGCCACATGTCCATGTTGATGTCACCATCTACGTTTTCTAGGCCAATCAAGAGCCACCAACTACCCTCCTGGAGGAGAGAGAAAATGTCCTTTGAGGCCTTGTTTTTCATCCCATTCCTTTGTTATTTTTCTTTTGGCCTTACTAATCTTTTCTCTTATTTTTCTTCACAAAAACCTTTGGGTTCAAAAACTACCCTCGACAACACTCCTATGTGGATTGTGGTTTCTAGAGGGGTGACCCTAGATTGGATATCCACCATTTATCTACGTGATCAATTATGCGGGAAACCACCTCTCGTGAGAAAAAATCCCTTCTGAATAACTGCCTCGAGTGCCATCGGAAAGCTAGCATGCGGCCCAACTATTTTCTCCTCATCCATCCCTTTGTTTCTCTTTGTTTTCATTAGGTTGACCCTCCTATGCTTTTCCTTCTTTGTTATCTTGTTGGGATAAACCTCTAGGCTCACCCTCCATAGGCTAAGTTGGCGGAGTGGGCCTCCTCTTACTCCCTTTACATTGATATGTTGCCTTAGCCGTCGTGTCCCAACACTTTCCTCTTGGCACTTAGCCATGTGCTTCTCCAAACAAACCTCTGGGGTGCATCTGCCAGGGTATTACCATTGGGTGCGATCTTATCACTCGGTACCCATTGGAAAGTGTGTAGTTGTTGTTTCCCAACTCTTTACTCCCAGTCGCATAGAATTGGGCACCAAAACATTCTACCAAGGTGTATCCATTGGGATAACCGCATCAAGTGGGATCTACATGAGGTCCAACCTATTGCTGCCACGTCTACCCATAGATATCGCTTAGAGGCTCTGCTAGCCTTGACGTTGAGTTTTTCATTTAAGCCAACTTTGGCTAAGCGCCAAGGGCTCCTCCACACTCTTTAACTATGTTATGAAGGCATTGGGGTCATATAATTTTGGCTGAATCTAACTTTTGATCTAGGAGGCCTTTTTAGGACTCGATATATCATTGTAAATTTCTTTCAGAGCTCTATCCGTCTAGGTGGCTTACACCTACACTTGAGATGATCTAGTGCTCCAAAACTGGCTCCTAATCCACTGAACTGATTCTAAGTTTTTTCCCTTATTTTGTGCCTCGAACCTACTCCTTGAGGTATTACTTTGACACATGTGCCTCCTGCTACCACTTGTCATCACTGAACACTTTGTTTCCATCACCCTATTTCCATCAATGAAAACATATCTCAACAATCTCCCCCTTTTGCATTGATGGCAACACAAAAATAAAGCAAAACACCTTTTTATATTCTATAAACACCCTTAGAAAAACATGAGTGTTGCTCCCCCTGAGATAAACTTTTGTTGTAGTAGTATTGTTGTTGGTCTTGTTGAGGTGCTTATTGTGCTAGCTCTGGATTGATTACGATCTTTCACGCCCTTTCTGTTTGATCACTATATCACTCCCCCTTTGACATCAATGTCAAAAGACACCATCATGCTTCCCCTATCACCATAATCTATCTGTCATGTTGACCCTTGTGGACATGGCAGCTTTACCAATATATGCTTAAAAATATACTAGCTTCCTTGCTTCCTCTTGGAGGAGGAGCTAGTTAAGGGAGGAAAAAGGAATGACCCCCAATCTTTATCTCAAGTACTCAAACTTTTCTCTAGGAAGTGGCTTGGTGAATATATCAACATCTTTCTCATGGTTAGGTACATGCTCTAGCTTCACAATCTAAGATGCAACTTTCTCTCTCAAGAAATGATACTTGATGGGGATATGCTTGGTCCTGGAGTGAAAAATTGGATTCTTTGATATGCTTATTGCACTTGTGTTGTCACAAATGATGGGGATCAGATGCTCATAGAACACTTTCACATTTGTCAAGGTCTGATTCATCCATAGTAGTCGAGTGCAACAAGAAGTTGTTGCTATATATTTTGCTTCATCTGTAGATAAGGAAATGGAAGCTTTCTTCTTTCTCAACCATGAAACTAGACTTGACCCAAGAAAATAAGCATCGCTACTTATCTCTTTCGATCATGTACATCATCTACCCAATCAACATCAGTATAAAGAATAAATTATTTTCTTTTACCTCTTGGGTACCATAGTCCATATTCCATTGTTTCACTGAGATATCTGAGAATTATTTTGTTTGCAAGGAGATGACAAAATGCTGCCAATGATGGATCTATATAAGACCTGGCTCACTTTTAGAGATTCATCCATCTTACTAAGCTTGCAACCTATCACCATTGGAGTGCTCACTAAAGAGAATTCTTCCATGCCAAATTTCTTCAACACCTCCTTGAGATACTTGCCTTGAGAAATAAATATTTCTTTGGGAGTTTGTGCAATTTGAGATCAAAGAAAGTAGGAAATATCTCCAACCATAGACATCTTGAATTTTGCCTTCATTATAGCTACATATTCACTGTTTAGAAAATCTGAATTACTTGCAAAGATTATATCATCAACATATACTACCACCACAATGAGTTTTCCATCCTTTTCTTTGACATAGAGATTGTTTTCAGTTGCTCCTCTTTTAAATCCACACTTGAGCAAGTAGTTGTCTAGCTTTGAATACTAAGCCCTAGGGGCTTGCTTGAGGCCATACAATGCCTTCTTAAGTCTGAAAACATAGTATGGTTTCTCTGTCAACTAAAAACCTTATGGTTGCTCTATATAAACTTCCTCTTATATCTCTCCATTGAGAAAAGAATATTTGACATCCATTTGATAAATTTTAAATTTTTTAAAACAAGAAAATGCTAAAAACATTTTGATTGCTTCTAATATGGAAATAGGAGAAAAAGTTTCATCATAGTCTAATCCTTTTATTTGAGCATAGCCTTTTCATACCAACCTGGCCTTGTTTCTTACCACTTCTCCATGATCATTCACTTTATTTCTGAATACCCACTTTGTGCCAATGACATTCTTGTTTTTCAGGTTTGGGAACAAGTTCCCAAGTATGATTTTTCTCTATTTGGTCCAATTCTTAATCCGTGGCCTTCAATCAATGTTGATCTTGGTTGGCTTGAACAACATTTTTTGGTTCCTCCATGGAAAACGATGCAACGTGTGCTTGTGTAGGGGAATTGAGAAGCTTCCTTCTTGTCAACACTCGAGAATTTAATTCACCAACAATTTGTTCAGCTGGTTGATGTTTTTGTACATATCTTGGGGGATCTATATATTGAGGACTAGAGGGATATTCCTCACTTTCTTCTGCAAATGCCTCATCATTCTCATCACCGAATCTTACTGGTTCATCAACGCTAGATTTTTTGAGTTGTATCACTTCTTGATCAGCATGCTCATCTACCTTTACATCAATGAAATCAATGATTTTCTTGATGACTTTATTTTGTAACCCTTGTTGTTATGTGAATAGTCCAGAAAAATTCATTCATATTCTCTGGCATCGAATTTCCCAGGTTTCTCATCATTTTTCTTGATGTAGCATTTGTTGCTAAAATTTTTGAAGCGTTTGACTATTGTTGATCTGCCACACCAAAACTCAAGGATTTTTGTCACTATTAATTCTAATATGAGCCTTGTTTATAATAACCATTGTTGTATGAATTTCATATGCCCAAAACCTTTGTTTAACATTCTTTTCTATCATCATTTCTCTAGCTAATTGTCCAATTGACCTGCTTTCTCTCTCTGAAACACCATTTTGTTGGGGAGTCTTTTCTATGGTAAACTTCCTTTAGATGCCATTTAATATATAGAATTAATCAAATTCCTTTGAAGTGAACTCCCATCCATTTTCAGACTTTATTCTTTTGATTTTGCAATCGTTTTCATTCTCAGCAATGGCTTTGAACTCTTTGAACTTCTCAAAAGATTTTTATTTTACCCTAAGGAAGGAAACCCATATCATTCTGCTAAAATCATTGATTATTAGCATGAAGTATAACTTACCTATGGTTTACTACATTCTATATGGTCCATACAAATGCATGTCTACCAGTTGCAATGAATTTGTTGAAGATTTTTCCTTTGGCTTGACAGGAACTCAAACTTGATTTCCTATATGATAATATTTGCAAATAATGTTCTCTTGCTTTGGAAGCCCGGGTAGGTCCTTGACTACATTTGTATTACTAATCTTGACAATTAGGTTAAAGTTAAGATGTCCAAGCCTTTTGTGCCACAACCAACTCTCATCTATCTTTGATAAGAAACACTTTTCAGTGTTTTCTTTGAGAACATAGACATTATTGTTTGTTCTTACAGTGTAAACAACTATTCTCCTATACCTGTGGACTTGATTTTACAATTTTTAGCTTTGAAAACCACATCATAGACTTGATCACACATCTAAGACACACTCAATAGATTATGTTTCATCCCATCAACATATAAAGTGTCTTTAGCTTTACCTTTTCCATTTGAGAGACTAAACACTCCTTTTGCAATTATTTTGCCTAGAGAAATGTTACCAAATGTCACATTACCTTTGTCAACAAGCTTCTAAGTAAGAAACTTGCTTCTATCTCCTATCATGTGCCTGGAACAACCACTGTCTACATACCAGTGGCTCCCACAATTGTGAGCATATAAGGCAATGTCACATTGCTCTGTTTTCTCTTTCTCTTTACAGACTTTGGGTTTCTACTCAATTTTCTCAATAATTGGCTTTCCTCCTTTTCTTTAAGCAAGTAATTATTTGTTATATGCCAAAAATTTTGGCATTTAAAACATTGCACTTGATAATTCAGGGGAGTAAAGGAATTGTTATACTTGGGTCTCCTTCTTCTCTATTGAAATCTTCTCTTGGATCTAAGTTGTTTGTAAGAGAGACTGACTTTTCAGTTTGCTGCTTTGTGGCCATAATTGGTGCATGTAAAACAAAATACTGGGAAGACATCGTTGTACCTGGATGTTAGGTCCCTATAATACTAGTGATTCCCACATTATTATTTTCATTGTATCCCTTATTATTATTGTCGTGACCCTATTGTCCCCATATTGTTATTAGTGAGCCACATAGAAGCCCATTATTGTTATTGTTATGCCCTTATATTATTATGGTTATGTCGACTTTGATTATATTGTGACCCCTTAGACTCCTATATATAGAAAGGAGGTTTTGTCATTTGTATGATCCAAGAATTGTTCATTTGTGTAATGTAAAGGAGGTTTCCCCCTTGAAGAAGCTGATTTTGAAGTCGTTGATCTATCTTTTCTTCTATTTTAGAGCTGGTTGGATACCATTTGGTATCAGAGGTTTGGATTCTAGGGTTTCGGTGCTCCAAACAGGTCATCGTGGTATGTTCGCTATAATTTTTGTTCTACGAAGTTTCGGAAGCTAAAATTAAAACCCATTTGAGTCGAAATCTTGATGAACCTCATTTCCAAATGTAAAACATTTTCTCATGATATTTTCAGAGATATGAGCCAAGGAAGTTAGGGTTTTTCTAGGCTCCCGAATTACATCCCAAACAAGTGACCTTGGGAAAATTTTCATAACTTTCTTTCTCAGCATCGGATTGAAATTTCGTAAGAATTTATAGAAAGAGGATAGACTATATTTTTTGTGTATTGTTTTCAGGTCTGAAGGTCGAAAATATACACATGAAACTTCGTACAAGTTCACTCTACTGAAAAAGTATATAATAAGGTCATCTTGGGAGATTGGGCATAACTCTTCCTTGGAGAATCCAATTTTGATCAAACTAGTGGCATTGGAAAAAGGACACAAAGGGCTACCATAGGTCACAGTTGAAGACCTTGAAGATCCGAAATTTCAGAGATACAACAAATTCAATATCAAACTCTTAAAAACCAATAAAAAGGTGTGTATTTTTTATTTTTTTAATTTGAATAAGTTTGGTTTTAAAAATTAGTTTGAAGTGATTCAAAGGGCATAGTGAGGCATAATTATCATTAATTTATGCCCCGAAGAAAACAAATGGAAACACCTAGTAGCAACCTAAAAGCTCTACCATGACTTGTGAAGAAGAGGAAGAAATGCAACATGATATATCAAAATTACGAGACCAAGTGCAACAATTTTCACTATCACAAAAAATAATAGAAGATAAGATGGATGGATTAAATAAAGGCATGGAAGGTAAGATGAATGTCATGGAAGCTAATATGAATGGAGTGGAAGCGAAGCTGAATGACATGGAAGCTAATATGGATGGCGTGGAAGATAAGATGAATGGCATGGAAGCTAATATGGATGGTATATAAGCAAATATTAAAGGCAACATGGAAGATTTGAAGATAGATTTGACAAAGTTGCTACAAGAAATGCTTACTAATGGAAAAAGGGTAGTAAAGGAAACTCATGATGAGAACAAAAGAAATGTTAATCATGATTTCATAGACTCTAACATTGGATTGAAGACCCACCATGTTCCAAAGATCGATATGAGGAAGTTTGATGGAAAGGATCATGTAACATGGATACTATAGATGGAGAAATATTTCGATATCCAAATGTGCAAAACACACAAAAGGTATGGTATCGATGGCTTTTCTCTCGTAAACAAATTGTCAATTGGGCAATTTTTACGAAATAAATGATAGCACATTATGAGGATACAAAAAGAAACATTTTTTCTAGCCAATTGATAAATCTCAAACAAAAGGGTTCAATGATGGAGCACATTGAGGACTTCCAAGAACTGAATACAAGGGAAAAATATATTCCAGAGGAGCACATGATTGATGTGTTCATAGGTACTTTAAAGGATAACATCCAACATGAGGTTTGCCTTTGGGAACCTGATTCAATGGAGAAGGAATTCATGTTGGAAAGGAAAATTGAAAGCAAAATTATGACAAGAAGGAAGCCTACCACTCACAACTAGCCTTCCACAATCTACAAGGTTGACACCACAACAATTGGAAGAAAAAAGATCAAAAGCGTTTTGTTACAGTTGTGATAGAAAATACACTAAAGGTCATAAGTGTGATGAGAAGCAATTATTTTACATAGATTGTGAAGAGGAGGAAGAAAAGGAACAAAAAACGTCAAAAGAAGAGGATATACACTAGGAACAAACCCTAGAGAAAGAAGAAATGAATCCGACCATATCTTCTAATGCATTGGTCAGAATTACCACTCCTCAAACTCTCACGATAAAAGGTCATATCAAGAAGGAATAGGTAATAATGTTGATTGATCCGGTGAATACCCATAATTATTCATTGTGAGATAGCCAAGGAAGTGAATTGCTTCCTATATCCAACACCAGAGTGTCAAGTGATGGTTGCAAATGGAGGAACCATAAATTTCTTTGGAAAGTGCCATAATATCAAGCTATCCATGGGAGAATATGTATTGAATAACCCCATTATTTCCATTCCAATGGGTGGTGTTGATGTTGTACTAAGAGTCCAATGGCTACAATCTTTGGGTATGATTTTTTTTATTTTTTTTCTCAGAAGGAAAGGAAGTTGAATTAAGGGGTATCGAAGGGAAATCAGGAAATATAATCATCCCTAATGGCATGAAAAATCTTCTAAAGAAAGAACAACGAGGTTTAATTGCACACTTATGTTTGTTAGATGTTCCCGCATTGAAATCATCTATTTATCCATGTCTCTAAAAATTATTGGACAATTAGTTCAAGGTATTTGAGACTACCAAAGGCCTCCCACCTATTCGTGATCATAATCATGTTGTTCGTTTGATTCCAGGAAGTGTTCCTCCAAACATCAAGCCTTACAGATATTCCTATTCCCAAAAGAGTGAAATTGAACATGTGGTTGCATAAATGCTAGAGGTTGGTATAATTAAACCTAGGAAAAGTTCTTTCTCTGCTCCAGTAGTATTGGTGCATAAGAAGGATGGATCATGGTGCATGTGTTCAGATTATAGGGAGCTCAAAAAGCTCACTATTAAAGATAAATTCCCCATTCCTTCCATTGATGAATTGCATGGATCAATTTACTTCACCAAGTTGGATCTTCATTCAGGATATCATCAAATCAGAATGAAGACTGAAGACAATCTAAAAACAACATTTAGAACTCATGAGGGTCATTATGAATTTTTGGTCATGCCTTTTGGACTTACCAATGCACCTTCTACATTTCAAGGTTTGATGAATTCCATTTTCAAACCCTTCCTTAGAAAATTTGTGTTAGTATTTTTTGATGATATACTAATCTACAACAAGTCTTGGAAGGATCATGTTCAACATGTTGACAGGGTGCTCAAACTATTGGAGGAAAAACAATTATATGCAAAAAGCTCCAAAAGTTTCTTTGGAGTATAGGAGGTGGAATATCTGGGTCATATTGTATCTCATGTAGGTGTTAAGGTAGACCCTAGCAAAATTAAAGCCATTAAGGAATGGAAAATCCCCACATCGATAAATAATATGCAAGTATTTCTCGTTTTGACAGGGTATTATCATAAGTTTGTTAAGAATTATGGGAGAATAGCAGTACCTCTAACAACATTATTGAAGAAATATGCATTTTCACGGACTCCAGAAGCAACGAAGGCCTTTGAACATCTTAAAGAGGAAATGTTCCAAGCACCAGTCTTAGCTACGTCGAACTTCACAAAAACCTTTATTGTGGAATGTGATGCCTCGGGAAATGGAATTGGTGTTGTTTTAATGCAAGAAGAAAGACCCACTTCTTTCGAAAGTCATCCAATCAAAGGAAAGTATTTACACAAATGTATTTATGAGAAGGAAATGTTAGCAATACTACATGCACTTAAGAAATGGTGACCCTACCTAATGGGAAGACACTTCAAGGTAAAAACAGATCATGATAGTCTTAAATACTTTTTAGAACAAAGATTATCTTTAGAAGAGAAACAAAAATGGGTCACAAAGATGTTGGGTTATGACTTTGAAATCATCTACAAAAAAGGGAAGAAAAATGTTGTTGCAGATGCACTCTCAAGAAAGGATGAGGATGTGGAAGCATTGCTTTGCACCATTTCTATTATCCAGCCATATTGGATAAATGAAGCAAGGGATGAATGGAAGAATGGTGAAGAAGTGTGGGCACTCATTCAAAAGTTACAACAAGATCCGAGTACATATGATACATTTAGCTAGAAAAATGATTCGCCATGGTACAAAGATCTCTTATACCTCTGTAAGAATTCCCAACTCAAACAAAACATTCTTATGGAATTGCACACCTCTCCCTTAAGAGGGCACTCGGGATTTTTAAAAACTTACCACAGGGTTAAGAAGGAATTTTTGTGCGATGGCCTTAAATCTAATATTCAAAATTTTGTGGCGGAATGTTTGGTTTGCCAACAAAACAAAGTTGAAACAATTAAGACATGTTGACGGTGCTGGAACCGCCAACATGTCAAGGGGATCTCCCCTGTAAGAATTCCCAATTAGACCTTAGAATGTTTGATGTAGGAGTCCTAGCAGTGGGTCGTAAGGTAATGCCTTGACCGTGACGTCGCACAAAGGAAAGTAAGACAACTCTTTCAGTAGCAAGGGTGTGACCACTGCAGTGAGTCAAGGAAGGTGCATGAGAGGTTCTAACACAAAGGGGTTGGGATGAGTGCACCCATTGACAACCTATATCAGTACTCAGCTGGGAAGGGAACATACGAGCGAAGATACATAACAAACTGGAAAGTAGAGTAGTCGACAATCCAAAGTGATGGTTAAACCAACAATACATCTACAACAAGATTCATATAATTTCATACAAAGCAATTCATACACAAATAAGTAAGTTAAACAACACATATCATTAAGGCAACCAGAGTAGTCGAACTACAATAAAAACATATGCATGAAAATGTGTTGGCTCTTATTATATAAAGAAGTGTAAGTTCCAATCATACAGTACATCCATGTAAACCTTCGAGCCCCATCAGTGGAATGTTATAGCCACATCTGCCTGCTCTTCCAAAGAGATGAACTAGCTCCGTGCAGTGGAGAAGCCAAGGTGCGTTACAATACTGTCCAAGCTCTTTCCAAGATAGTCTTATCAGAAGCTTGGCTGACCAAAATCCCTTACAATGAGTTATGACAGACTATTTATAGCAAAGGGTGGGGTTACCCTTGACATTCCCCTTTGTGATAGTTCAACTACCCTCATGACTCTTCACCTACTCTATGATGGTTACATCCAACTATTGGCACTTGTAATACACTTGACATGACTCAACATTACAAGGCACATGTACTCATGTGAGACAACACGACCTGATAAGCCATGAAAGACATCACTAACACTCGGTCCGATGTGATGAGACCAAATCTTTGACATGCTTGTGATGGTGAAGGTGGTGAGCTAATGCCAAGCTTGGTCGTCTGTAATGGTGTGCATTCACCTCGTGGTGACATCTCGTTGAGGATAACTCTTGCCTCCATTGCAACCGGTGCATTGGTTCGACTCCTTCATCCAACTCGTCTTCTAACATGCACATGGTCTTCTTGGGTGTGGATGAACCGGAAACACTGATGCATAGTGTCCGTGTTGATCTTCAAGTGTGTGTTGGTGGTCATGCACATCAACTTTCTGAAGTACATGTTTAGCTCCAGTTGGACTTGCTTCTTGTCTTCACCTTGGTGAGTGTGTTGAATGGGCTAGATTGCATGCGTGCACACTATGACATGCATGCTGTTGAATCCCTTGCATGCGATCAACAACACTGCTCACCATGTCTACTTTGTGTCTACTGTTGGGATGGATCTTTAACTTGTACAGACGCAGTTTCATCTGTGAGTTCATGTTGTGCCCACTACTGTTCTTGCTCCTACTACAAATCATTCGTCTATTTGTGCAGCTTCATGTTCTTCCTTATTTGTTGCTTCAACACATTCAACTCCTTATTTGTTCCATTTTCTATCTTCTCATGGTCTTCATGTCGCGCCGTCACCTCATAACCTGAGTCTCCAAAGTTTATTTCATTATCAGTGCCAAAGTTTATTTCATTATCAGTGGATCTTCTTGATCTTGCAACTTTGTTCTGCCTATTTGTTGTCAACAACCTTCCTCTTTCATTTATTACATCTATTGCATTCGTTGCGTTCACTGTATTCATTGTGTTCGCTGCATTCACTACATTCGGTATGCTGCCTTCAACTAATTTTCATGATGTTTCTTGCTATGATAACTTGATTTTCTTGTCTACAAGCAACTTGATATATTCGTGAGAAGGCAAGCTCATAGACATTTGATTGACTGCATCTCCAGGTGTGCTCTGAATGGTGTCTTCGACTCTGCTTTCTGGAAACCATTGTACCTGCACTGCTAAGAGGAAAATGAACACCTGCAATACCTTGAGACATGGAAACACTCATGGAAAATAGTATGTCAGTCAAAAACCAAAATGAACTTGAGAACTAACTTGCAACATACCTGTGTGACTGATAATGAAGGTTACACAATTATAGCCGGGAGGTTGGGAGGCAGATTGCCAAGACTGTGCATGGCACAGCCTGGGCTACTGGTTGAATGACTAAATTCTGGAACTGCACAATGCATAGTCCAACCTGACTACTGACTACTCGAATTGCGTAATGTGCAACCTCGGCTGGCAATGGTAGTAGGCTTAGTGACTACATTACGCAATTTTCTTAGCCAATAGCCACTGTCCCTCAGGATTGCACAAAGCAGGCCTGGGGAATAGCTACTGGGCAGAAATGAGAATTTCCTGAGAGGAAGACAGAGCCTTCCCTCTCAGGATTGTGCAATGTTGTCTTGGTGAGGCTCTTGGTGAGGCAGAGTCCAGGCCAAGGCTGCCTAGACTCGCCGACGGGCAACTAAAAGTGAATGTGAGTGCGAATGCATGATGTTACTAAGTGTAAGTGTAAGTGAATGATCATGCATGCAAACGATGAATGACAGATTCAGAAAATAGAACAACATGCAAGTGGGTGAGGCGAGTCGCTGAATCAGAAATCGTTTGTGAAAAATATTTTCATGCATAGGACAACAATGAGATAGGAACAAAAACTGAAACAATGCTAGGACAAGCTAGTATGCATGTAAACTATAGCAAACGTTCAAAGAAATCAAGCAAGCAATACTCACACAAACGAAAACACAAAAAGTGACATAAATGAAACATAAGGCATGGAAAGCAGGCTCACCTGAAAACAACTGAAGTGAGTGTGTCGACAGCTCCTAGATGTGATGTGGGATGTTAGAGCTGCAAGGTTGATGTGAGGAATGAGATTTGCAACGTCTAGTTGATGAGTTTTGAATAACATTGAGGTTGTGACGCACATGCCAAAAATATAGGGAAAGCGAAACTTGGTGGGAGACTTCTGAAATGATCCTTGCATGTAACCTCCAACTACTAAACATAGATCCCTGAAACAAGGGATGCCTTTGCATGTTGAATTGGGAGAAGAAGCCTATGTATACAAGACTATTTTGCTCGGACCTGGAAGGAACGAGTCAACTTAGTTGCACATGCAAGAGGTTGTTCAATTGCTTGAAGGAAATGTATGTTTCTAGCTGGGAGTTGAGCTGACTACCCAGGAGATTTTCTCAATTTCTTGGCAGAGCAACTGACTTCTACCCAAATTTGTGAAAATTTTGGGATGAGTAGCTCTGCTGGGAAAATTGTGCAATTCCTACTGGGAGTGTTGACTGGTAGAATTGCACAATCTTGGAGCTTAGTAGGCTACCAAACAGGATTGTGCAATTTCTGGAGGGAAGGCTAGTTTCCCTCCAGAAAGGCGCAATTTTCTTGGGGAAGTTTCTCAGCCTGCAGCTGGGCCAAGTCCAAGTTAACAACCTGTGAGGGGAATGCATCAAGCTGTAATCGACAGGCTGCCTTTGCGCAAGCAAAACACTGAAGCTTGTGAACTTGACGAAGCAAGGCAAGGTGTTGTGAAAGGATGGTAAGGAGGCTCCAAAACGAGCTAAGGCAAAATTTTGGACAGTGGTTGTAGACGCTACAACAACACCCAAGTCTATTACAACCTTTATCCATTCCAAATCAATGTTGGGAGGAGGTTTCAATGGATTTTATCACAGGTTTAACCAACTCTGAAGGAAAGAGTGTCATCATGGTGGTAGTTGACAGAATTGCCAAGTATGTACACTTTTTTTCATTATCTCATCCATTTAAAGCCGGTACAATTGCTACTGCATTTATGGAAACAATTCAAAATGTACATGGAAACACAAATATTATTGTAAGTGACAGAGATCCCATTTTCACTGGAAATTTTTGGACATAGTTATTTTCTTTTCGAGTACTCAGTTAGCTCATAGCTCATCTTATCATCTTCAATCTGATGGGAAAACTAAGATCGTAAACAAATGTTTGGAAGGACATCTTCGTTTCTTTGTATCTGATAAATAGACACAATGGGTTAAATGGTTGCCTCTGGCTAAATGGTGGTATAACACTTCCTTCCATAATGCAGCAAAAATGACCCCATTTATGGCACTTTATGGATATCATCCACCATCCATCACATCATATTTAAGAGGAATTTCTAAGGTTCAAGTAGTGGAAGATCACATTGAGCATCAACAACAAGTTCTCCAACTCTTAAAGGATAACCTCACTTTGGCGCAGAATAGAATGAAACAACATGCAGATCCACATCGGAGCAAAAGAATTTTTGATGTACGTGACTGGATATTTCTACGACTACAACCATATAAACAAATCTCCCTCAAGAAAGCTAAGAAGGATAATAAATTATCACCAAAGTATTATGGTTCGTACAAGGTGTTGCAAAAGATTGGTACTATGGCATACAAATTGGAGCTTCCTACAACTTCCCGAGTGCACCTAGTTTTCCATGTTTCATGCTTAAAGAAGGTTATAGGTGACAAGCTCCCAATTCAAACAATATTGCCAGAACTTAACGAGGAAGGACAAATCATATTGGAACCTGAAGCAGTCATAGAAATAAGAACTCGATAGGTACGAAATTGATCAATTTTAGAGTATCTCATAAAGTTGAAGAACTTACCCAATGAAGATTCCACATGGGAGGATGATAATTTTATAGAGAAGCATCCAGAACTACTCAAGCGTTGACAACAACGCTTTTTTGAAGGAGAGCGGCATGTTAGGTGCCTATAATACTAGTGAATCCCCCATTACTATTTTCATTGTATCCCTTATTATTATTGTTGTTCCCCTATTGTCCCCATATGGTTATTAGTGTGCCCCATAGAAGCCCACTATTGTTATTGTTGTGCCCTTATATTATAATTTATTGTTATGTCGGCTTTGATTATATTGTCACCCCTTAGACTCCTATATATAGAAAGGAGGTTTTGTCATTTGTATCATCCAAGAATCGTTCATTTTTGTAATTTAAAGGAGGTTCCCCCTCAAAGAGGCTGATTTTGAAGCTGTTGATCTATCTTTTCTTCTATTTTAAGAGATGGTTTCATAACACTAGATGGATGCAATCTTCATTGAGAAGAATTTTTGGCAATTCTATTTGCATGGACAATGTAATCCTTTTGTTGTTGTTGACTTTTCTTAGACTATTTATCTTTTTCTAGTTGTTGCATGGACCCTTCTTTTGCTGTGGGAACAAAAGTAATTGCCATTTTACCTTTTTATTTTAGATGTTGCACTGGATTCAACATCAAAACCAATACCATATCAGTCTTTGGAGATGCGTTAAACCTCCAAATTTTCATTTAAATTTTTTGTCCCTTTTTTGAACTTATGATTGAAGCTGAGCTATGTTGTAGCCTTCTCCAAATCCTTCTTCAACAATACAATTTCTCCTTCCAGATTATCACATATTTGATCCTTTTCAATCAATTATTCGTTGAAGGTTTCTTGGATTTTCTTACCTTCTTCTAATTGTAGAAGTAATGGCTCAACAACCTCAACTTTTTCCTTTATCAAATATTATTGTTGGGTTTTATTTTTCTTTCTCAACCTATCTATATCCTCAAGAGTACTTACTGGCTCTCCCTCAAGGTTGACTTCTTCCTCTTCATTATCAGAGTTAATAACCTTGACTTGCATATTTTCAATGTCCATCAACATGAATTCCTTAGGGCTCTCATCATCTTTGTCCTCATATGAGGATTTGATGGACTCACTTTCAGAGGAGCTCTCATATTGAGCATAGAAACCTTTCTCCTTGGCCTTCTTTCTATCCTTTTGAACCTTCTTAAATTTTTATTTAGGATCATAGTCCTTTTTCTTCTTTTGAGGACACTTTGATGCATAATAACCAACTTGGCCATAGTTAAAACGCTATAAAGGGAAAATTACCTTTATACTTGCTTGAGCCTCCTCAAAAAGTTAGCTTCTTCTTCATCTGATTCACAACATGTGTCAGCATGCTCATCCTTGCACTTATTTTCTGCTTTGAAGGTTGATTCTTTGGCTGCAGAATTTCCTTTAGAACTCCTCATCTCATAGGTAGTGAGTATTCCAAGGAGTTGATCTAGAGTGAGAGTGTTCATATTTTCCATTTCTTCAATGGCTAACACCTTGGGATTAAACCCCTCAAGAAGATATCTCAGCACCTTTTGAACTACCACATCTTCATCTAGCTTCTCATCAAGCCCTCTTATGGTGTTCACAACTTCATCAACTCTTTGAAAATACTTTACAATAGCTTCATCATCATGCATGCACAATGATTCAAATTAGATCCTATAGCCTTGGAGTTTATCTTTATTTACCTTTTTGTCTCCTTCATAGAAACTTCTCATCTTGTCCCAAATTTCTTTTGCAAATTTGCAATACATCACCTTGACAAGTTTTGATTCAGGTAGGCCAACAAGAAAGGCATGCATTTCTTTAGCATTGCATGTGAACTCATTTTTTTTTTTTAACCAATGCTAGAGGTCATTGATATTCTTCTTCCACAACAACCCACACATCAACTCCAAGTGATTAAATATAGGTCTTCATCCTCACTTTCAAAAACACATAGTTTGTTCCATTGAAAACATGTGCCTTATTGATAAAACATCCTTCCTGGTTTTCCATGGTCCTTGATATTTCTTCCAGTTGTTAGATTTATCATATGTAACCCGCTTTGATACTAATTGTTGCAAACCAGGACAATACTAAGAGGGGGGAGGGGGTGAATCAATATTGTAACAATTTTACCAATTAAAAATGTTATCTTGGTTTGCAACCCATTCCTTTGTTATTGTGCTTTTTACCTTACCGACCTTTTCTTCTTTTTTTCTTCACAATAACCTTTGGGTTCACAAAGTTCTCTCAACACCACTCTTTTGTGGATTTGTGTTTCCAGAGGAGTGACATCGGAGTGGGTCTCCGTCGTTGATCTACACAATCCACTGTGTGGGAAACCACCTCTCGCAACCACAAAAATTGTCTGAAGGACTGTATCTAGTGCCATTGGAAAGACGACGCGTGGCCTGACTCTTTCCTCCCTATCCATCCCTTTGTTTCTCTTTGTTTTTCTTTGTCTTTTCACACCAAAACATTTCGCCATGGAAACCCCACTGGGTGGGCTCCGCTTGTGGTCAAACCTGCTCCTACTACATCTACCCAGAGCTCTCGCTTATAGGCTCTGTCGGTCTTGGCATTGAGTTTGTGATTTAAGCCAAATTTGGCTCAACGAGAAAGGCTCCTCCACACTCTTTAACTTTAGTATGAAGGCCTTGGGGTCATAAAACTTTGAACGACTCTAAATTTTTATTTAGGAGGCCTTTTCAAGACTTCCATATATCATTGGAAAGCTCTTTCATATCTCTATCCATCTAGGTGTATTACATCTGCACCTAACCTGATCTAGTGCTCCAAAAATGGCTCCAAATCCATTGAATTGATTCTGATCTTTTTCCCTTCTTGTATTCTTGAAACCTGCTCCTTGAGGTATTTCTTTGACACTTGTGGCTCCTGATGCCACCTACCATCACTGAACACTTTGTTTCCATCACCCTGTTCCCATCAATGACAACATATCTCAACAATTTATTTGTTCAATGACTTGTTAGTAAGTTTTAGGTAGATATTTAGAATATTACAATGTTGTTTAATTTGATGATATATGGGTATAATTATCTTTGTTTTAGAGGGCATGTTGTGCTAGCAACAATGCCCTCCTTTTTACTATTTTTCTTTGATTACAAATTTGTTTAGTCTCTAAAAAAAAAAAAAATTAGGGTCCCTTGATTTTAGTTCCCCATTTTATAGATGGTATTTGGTATTTTTCATTAATATGCATGTGTTTATTTATAAGATTACTATGAGGTCTTGCTTCCATGTAATGAAATATTTATTCTTTGGGTGTAAAATGAAGCTTTGGAAAAACCTTACTTGGTCAAATTTTTCTTTCCCCCTCTTCAAAAAAAAGATCCTAAGTTTTCAAAAAAACATGACATATCACTGGAAGATTTTTATTTTACAATGATTCACCATGTTTTGTTGGAATATGTTGATATTCTAGAAAACAAACACTAAGAACTCATCACTAGAAGATTCCCTTTCTATGTTAATATGCTACTAGAAGATTTCCTTTTCTCATGAAAATAATGCTCCTAAATTATCTTTCTTAAGTGATATGTAGCTCAAGGAATACCTTCTTCCCCCGATGTTATGTTGCCACAAGATTTTATTTTCTCAATGATACGCCACTCCAACAACCTCTTTTCCTTTTTATATGTTGCTTGGATGGGATTTTCTTCCTCTGATAATATATTTCCCAAAGATATTTTTTCTCCAGTGACATATTACGTGGAAGATAATATATTCCCACTATTTTTTCAATTGAATATTTTCTTCCTTTAGTAAGATGTCACCTCTAAAACAAATTTTAATACTACTAACATATCACTACAAGACATGAATCCTGCAGTGATATAGTACGACACTCACACCCTTCTTACCAAGTCTTTTGGAGTGACATATTATATTCAGATTTCCTACCAATGGTCATCATGGGGTTATATAACCCCATTTTCCATGGCTTTCAAACATTGTTCACACATTGTCCAGGTTTTAACTGTTGAAAATGCAACAAGATGGTGGAGCTTAGTGGAAAGGAGTCGCCTTCACTAAGTGGGCCCGTAAGCTATTTTTGGCGCAAAGTCTATTTTTAGACTATGTCTATTTTTAGACATATGGATCATGGTCTATGAGTTGCAGGATGCTATTTGTGGATGATTGGTCATGTTGATAAAAATAGATGGACTTCTATTTTTAGACATTTGGGCGGAGTCTATTTTTAGACTGCCAGGCTAAAAATAGAACAGTCGAATATTATTATCTCTTAATAATATTTGGACTTTAAACATTATCTTATCTTCTTGGAGCACTTCAGTTCAAGCTACAGATGTGGCACATGTAGCTGTCAGAAGGAAATACGCTTTTCTTATGGGTCAGTTGAGCTATTGCATGATGGACTTCAGTTAGAACTCAAGTGATTGAGTTTGGTGGAGTTGATTGAGGAGTTGATGGCGTTGTGTTCAGTTTGACTTGGTTGAACTAGTTGTATTTAGTCTAACTGCAGAATACACTAGTGATGAGTGATGTGAATTAATTATTAATTAATTCACTAATTATTAACTCATAAAGCAACTAAAGAATACATTAGTTAGCTCAGTGCATGGACAATTCAGTGGAGACAGGTGTTCGAGGTGGAGACTACTATCAGTTGTGACTATAGTTGTGCATGAGATTTGCACAATCAATGATTGAGATTGCCAATGAGGATTGTGCAGTACAAGCTAAGGAAAACGAGCTTGGATCATTCATATTCTTGCTTTGGATTGCGCAATAGAGGTAGGTAGACAACGGAGGAGATTTGAACCTGTGACTTGATTCAGATCTGAGCTAGTTTGTGTGTAACGGGTGGAGATAGTACTGAGTACTTGTGAAGCGTATTGTACTATGTATTATTACATGTTATCTATCATTATAATATACAGATAGTTGGGGGTTTTTAGCTGTATGCTTTCCCCGGTTACATACTGGTGGGATCCAGTATTACTGCAATAATGTTGCAACTCCTGGGAGTCCCTTCTTTACTTTTATCAACCTGGTAGTTTGTAACAAACTTGGAAGCGACGGTGCTATATGCACAAGCACTAGCTCTTGCCGCAACTGTCACTTGGTCAGCTGGCACAAGTCCGCTAGGGGCTTAAGCCAACTTCTATGAGCTCTTAGAAGAAGCTTTTTAACTGATGGCTAGAAGCTAATTCAAAGGAAACTGATCTACTTGCAGAAAGAAACTGAAAGCCAAAAAGTAACATAAACCCTAGCAAACCCTAATTCTACCAGTTAGTCCTACTGATGTAGAGGAGAGAATGCAGACTACTGAAAGAGATGCCATTACTCCTATGAAGGTAAAATACATGTGTCTAGACTACCTCTATCTGAAGAAAGCATCTTTTTGTATTTTTGAATAAGTTATTAGAATTATCATGCATGTGCTTTTTAACTGGCTTTTTACTGTGCAGGGGTGGATCAAGGAAGAGAAATGCTTGGAAAAAGTTGGGAAGGCTCAGGGAGGGTCTAAGGAGTCCCTAACACCCTTCTGGAGAGTTTCACAAAGTTTGGCTATCCAGCAACCTCATTTGTGAGCTTCTACAGGAAGTCTGCAGGGGTTCTACAGGATGTTTCAGGGATTTCTACAGGATGTTCAGAAATTTCTACAGGATGTTCTAAAATTGGATTTTGGAAGATGGGTGAGTGAAAGAGGATGCATGAATGGATAGGGAGGTAGGGTAGAGGTCTGAAATGACCCAGTGACTGATGGATGAACTGATGAGAGGGTGTGGAAAGCTAACTTGACTTAAAGAAGGCTAAGGCAATGGAAGAGCAAGAAGGTAAGGTTACGTGGGCAGAAGAGTAGTTGTGATGTGAGGAACCTAACTAGGGGATGGAGCAGCTGGCCTGGACGAAGCTTAGGTGGATGAGAGAGTGATGGAGATGCACTACACGGTGTACATTTAACCGAATCAACCAAGTCCTGCACACAATCAAAATCTTAGCTAATCTATCCTAACTGTCAACGAAGCAAATGAACAGCAGCTTTATTTCTAAGGAGAACCATGTACAACACTTAATCGAAGAAACATCTCAAAAGGTCTGAACGCATGACTAATTTCTACAAATGAAGACATTACACTAAAGATTGCATGGTCAAGCAAACTAGTGTTTTTTTTGGGCAGCACTGTTTCTGCAATTCCAACCCCTGATCCAATAAGGGAGAGGTGAAACTGAGAGTGTAAACAACCCCTTTTCCTAGAGCTTTATCGATTATTATCCTAACAATCTATTCTACACATCTGAAGCAATTATATTCCTCAACAGTGACCTATTTAACCAACACAACTAAATTTTGCTCAACAAAACCACGTTTCAAATGCATAAAAGGAAAATCACAGTGCTTAAAGGAAAGATAACAATACCAAGAAGGAGGCCCTAGGCTCTCAGGTTGGGCCCAACCCCGAGAGCTATGGCTCCTATAGAAAACTCAGAGCTGATATCAAATCTGACTGCTTCTCATTATCAAAAAATAATCATAAGTCAAGAGTTATGCCAACAATGGCTACAAGAGAACAAAACAGAGCTAGCAGCAGTGTAGTGCAAAATATGCAAGAGTTTTTCAAAAACCCCTCATGAAGGCTGAGGCCTTAACATTTATACACCACGAGGCCCTAGCTGGCCTCCTAAATCCATGGGACTTGGCTGCCCAAACTGTGAGTGAACAACTCCTTCCAAAAAATCAGTTTGGCTGCCTTCTAGATCCGGTTTTGGTGGCCTTTGGAGCTCAGAGTTGGGGGTGAAGATCCCGAGGGAGGATATTTAATGCCATAGACAACCACCCTACGAATCCTCAACCCAAGCTTGGTTGTCTCCTAGCCCATGTCTGCTCAGGTTTGCTCCAACATGTGTCAAAAAATCCTAAAATGAGCACGTGTTAGCCACCTAGGAAGAGTGACTACCCTTATTCGTACAAATGACATAAACATACAAAAAAATAATGCATAAGTTATGAAAAATGAAGGATTGAACAAGGATAATTAGGCCAAATGAGCCCAAAATGTTACCAAATTTGGGGCTCATCATCACCCCCCTGCTAAAATGATTGCTCATCCCTGAGCAACTAGTCCAGCTCCTCGTCTTTCATTGCTTTAATCGCCACTCTCACATCCCAGGCTTCTGAAGTAGTATCCTCCTCACTGTCATGGAATCCAGCCTTCTTCTCCACCTCTTCCCACTGCTTATGCTCTTCTTTCTCTGTGCTTCCTTCTACCAATCCCAAAAGCAAAGGTGGGCTTAGCTTGAGGTCGATCCAGCTGGCCTGGAGGTTCTGCATGGACTTCTTGTAGAGAGGCACCCATACTAGGGCATCCCTCATTCTAGTTGGAGTGTGATACTCCCTGATTTTGAGGCTGTGGGACAATGTGTTCCACCTTTGGGTGCAAGCATGAACACAATTGTCCCCTAATAATCGCTCCATATCCTCGAAATGTGCTATAGCCTGAGCCTGTTGATCCATGTATTTTAATAAAGCCTGAGGGTTGGTTGCTAGGTGTTGGTGGGTTGATATCAATGCAGTGGGGTCCCCTGGCTCTGCTCTAATTAACAGTGGTTCATGTAACTCTCGGTTCATAACATCTTTGACCTCTGTCGCTCTCTTTTCTTCGTGGTTTAACCATGAGGTAAATGCCATCAGCTGCATATCTCCCACGACTGTGTTGGGGTCCCATGAAGTTACGTTTGGAAGGGCCAAATTATGGAGGTAGAACTCTGATAGCTTGGCCTTGTCCTCTGTTGAGCTGTTGTTGCATAAATCTGTGAACTGCTGGGGGTTTTGGATTTGGGAGATACCCCTCTATGCCAATGCATTAATTTGGAATTGCAGCCACTGGTCCCGTAGGTATAGGCCATAAGATTTGGCCAGCTGCCTACATTGCAGGGCATCTATAGCCCAACTGGCCAAGCAGGCCAGTTGTGCCTCTTTTTCCTGCACCTACTATTTGAGAGCTTGTATCTCTATGGTTGCTTGCAATTCCCTTTCGAGTAGTTGCTGGTTTAGTTCCTCAAGACTAGCTTGCATCCCTTCTTTGCCTTGAGGTTCTGTTGTAGTGTCCTCTGATGTTGTGCCCCTTTCTTTCCTCTGTTCCTGTAGCTGCAATTTGAGCTTCTCATTGTCTTCCTATAGAAATACTCGCTGGTAGTTTCCCACATGTTTTTCCATAGCCAATTCTCTTCTTGCCTCCTTGAGTGGTTCCTCCAAGGGGCCTATATCTCCTACTCCTTTAGATTTGGCTATCCTCATCCATGTGTGGGTCCTCACTCTTTCTTCCTCCATTGCAAAGAAAAGCGGCACTGTGAATTTCTGTGGAATAATTTTCCCAGTCTCCAAAAAGTTATAATAAGAGCTCAAGCTGGGCTGGGGGCTAGGTTCCATAATGTGCTCTACCTCTTCTTCCCTTTGTGGTGATGTGGCTGCCTCCCCCTCCATTCTTTCGGTCTCCTTGAGCCTGGCTAATGTTTCCCGTAGAACGGCTTCAGCATCCTGTAGAGGAGTTTTTGAAGCTAACCTTTCCATTCTCTCCCTCCATGTAGTTGTCTTCGGGCTCCCCCGCTCATAAGTGACTGATACTTTAGAGGGGGACTTCTCCTTTGGCGAGGTAGGGGTGTCTTCAATGGTAATTGGGTCTTTGGATGGAGGTTGGGGCCTGCCAGTTTTAATTCTTACACTTCTCCTCGCTTTGAAATATAGAGGAGTCTACCTCTTTCGTTTTTCCTTTGGCTTGGGAGAGGTACTTAGGGTGGCCAGCACAGCTGCTGCCTCCCTAGCAAGAATTTCGGTCGTTTTCTCCTTCTGTTTTCCTTTCTCAGGACTTCCTGTAGAAAGCCCAGTAGTGGCTGATTTCTGGCTTCCTGTAGAAGTCGTTTTTAACCTTCCTGTAGAAACATACGACATCGTTTTAGCCTGCTTGGCTGAGGGTGCTTTTTCTTTCAACTTTTTTGAGGCTGCCTTAGAGGTGCCCTCATTGACGTGGACTTTTTCAGTCCTTTCCACCCTGCTCTGTAGTCTTTTATGCCTAGGTGTTAGTGTGGTTTTGTCACCCTCTGTTTTGGCAGCTTGGTTTCTCTCTTGTTTTCCCTTCTATTCTTTCTTTGATGTTTTGGCCAGGGTGTCTTGGCCTTTACCTTTCTTCTCTGCTTGAGTTTGTTCCTTCTCCTCGCTGCTGGAGGAGGTGAGCTCCTCAGCCAAAATTCGGATGTCATCATCCTTAGTCAAATTTTGAAAGGTTTCGCAGGAGAGAGGGACGGTGTACGTGTGGAGTTTATCTTCCACGAGGATCTTAATGAGCCCATGATGGGCTATCTGGTCTGGCGTTCCCTATCTCAATTTGGTGGCACACTTAGTCATGGACTGCAGGAGGAAGTAAGGAAGGCTCAACTTTTTCTCTGAGGGTAGGTCCATTTGGTGCCTAAGTTCTGTGAGCAACCGGAAATGATATCCATACACGATGCTAAATCGCCCCTCGCATGTGATATACTTCATAATCTGGAGGCTGACCTCACTCCAGAACGGTTGTAGGATAGTTCTTTGAACTCCATTCTTGTCTTCTGAGAATTTTTCCTCTGGCAAAAAGAACTCCTTCTTAGCTTTTTGACCCAGTTTTCTCTCCTCCTTATCCCAAGGTACCCCCATCGGTAGAGCACTTACTCTGCTAATGAACTGTGGGGTGAGTCTGAGGGTCAATCCTCTGAAGTTGACAATGGCCAGTGTCTTTGACTTTGGCTTCAAGGATCGCAGGAATTCTTCTGCAACCTTGTCATCGTGACCTTGAAGCTTGTCACAGAATGACATCCAACATGCACGAGAAAACAGGTCCACCACCTCAGGGGTTTCCCGTAACTTCTTTGAGTCTGTAGGCTCTTTTCTAATGAACCCTCCCGGCATGGTAAAAACTTACTGTGTTGGCCTGAGCTTGCCTGCTCGTATACAGAAGTGGATCTTTGGGATTTCCTTAGACATAGCGCAGAGCTATGTCTCTGTTATGCACCCAGTTAATAAATTCACAACTTTCTACGAGTTAGCCTTAACAGTGGCTCAATTATGAATCAACCCTTGGAGAAAATCCCGCATACACACTACAACGACAATTCTCATGCAGCGACAATAAAACGCTTGTAAATTCATGCACAGACTGTAATTCACGGTTACCTACCCTTTTAACACGTAGATTTCACCACCTTTCGAACCAATTGCATGGGAGAACTATGTTCAGGCTTACCTCATTCCAGAATTGCCACCTTCGACGTGAACAGTCCAAATTCCTCCGTAAGGTTGAGCTTCCTGTAGCGCAGCTTCCTGTAGAAGTCGTGCACGGATTCTGGGGAGCGCTTCAGTGGTTCTGGGCCTTCTGTGCAGCAACAGGACGTTGGAACAGGCCGAGAACTCGGAGTAACAGCCTTCAGAAAATTTAGGATGCGTACTCGGCTGCAAAATGGTTGAGAATAAATGAGTGCAGTGCGCCATACGTGATCTAGTCGGTGATTTGAATTCTGCGGAATTCGTGGCGCGAGGGTGAGTTGTCCCCGTTGGCCGACGTCACCTGATATCATTCCGCTGCATGTATGCCTGACCGCCGAATCCTTCCCTGTATATCTACCGCCGCCACTCCTGTTAGATCACCACTTCTCTCCGACTGGACGCTTCCCACGTGTCCATTTCCTGTCTCGTCGACACAACCAAAGCTTTTCGGATCAGACTAGGCCGTCGGGCTGGTTGTGGTGGCTAGTTGAATGGCTACCTGACTTGTTCAATCCATTCATTTTCATAGTTACACACATTTTAGAGCATCGTTTATGTAATTTGACGAAACAGGGTGAGGCACTTACCTGTGCAGCCGTGGACGTGATTTTTCTCATGCTTCAAGACAAGGGGTGATGGATCCGCTTGTTGCTGCTTCATGCACAGGCACGGGAGCTCCTTTTTATTGACTGTTGCTGGTTGCGAGACCGGTTTCCTGGCTGTGGATGGTGCATGTGCCGGCTTCATGAGTTGCAGGTATCTTCATGGTGTGTGCTCTAGCTAGATCAACTGCTACAGGATTCCTGTAGGACATCCTGTAGTCGTTTCTCCTCCTAGGGTGCATGCCAAAATAGTGGAGTCACGTTCACAGGTGAAGGGTCCTCAGATCGCCTTGACAGGTAGCGCATTGGGCCTCTGCATGCTTTATTTTCCACTTAAAATTATTTCTTCTGAGAGTCCAACGTTCTGGTATGACTGTGCAGGTATTTCAATCATATGGTAGCAATGGTGGTGAAAGGAGGCGATAGCAGTGGGGGATGGAGAAAAAAAATTGGTTGCATGCCTCCTTATTGGACTTCGAGCTTCAAATTCTTCTACATAGTCGGTCCTGGCCCCTCTAAAGGTTCTACAGGAAGTTTCCTGTAGAAATACAGAACTTCCTTTAGAAAGTCCTGTAGAAGGCTAAACTATGACCAGATCGTGCCCAAACCTTGGAAGAGATGAGTGTTTATGGAGGGAGAGCTGGTGAGGTCGCCTGGTAGCATGGTAGGGACCCTTGTTCTTGAGTTGAGAGGCCTCCTTTTTGCACGGAATACCTGCAACCTGGATTAATTTCCAAAGATTGAGACTGTTTTTCTGTTTCTGCCTCCTTCTTTTTCTTTCCTTTTTTCCTCTTTTTTCTTTGTTTTTTTTTTTCTCTTTTTTATTATTATCATTATTATTATTATTATTATTTTGATGCTCAAGGTATGCCCAAAACAGGGGCAGAACCCTTCTCTATGACCAACACTGATTTTTCCACAGTTTTGATGAACTCTTACCTCGAAAGAGGTTTCCTGTAGATCTTTAGTCGATGCCAATTGACGAGCATGGCGATGGCTTCCTCATCAATGGTCCGAATAAGAACAGACCCATTGTCATTACACGTCTCCACTGCATATGGTCCTAGCCATCTTGTCCTCAGCTTCCCCTTGAAATCCTTATGTCTGGAATCATACAGTAGCGCACAATCTCCTGGTTGGAATTGCTTGTCATTGAGGTGCCAATCATGCCATATCTTCCTCTGAAGTTGAACCACTTTTGAGTGGAGAAGGGCCTGCATTCGGTGTTCATCTAGCCCATTTAGCTGCAATAACCTTTCTTGTTGGGCATGGCTGAGATCTAGGTCCAGCTGAGCTGCCATCCTCAATGTGTTGTACTCGAACTCAATTGACAGCAAAGCTCTCTTCCCATAGACCAGTTCATAAGGTGTGAAGCCGGTTGTGGTCTTCCAAGTGGTGTTGTAAGCCCAAGTGGCCTCAACCAGGTGATCTACCCAATCCTTTCTGTTGTTGCTCACCACCTTAGTCAAAATCCCTTCTATTGCTCTATTGGTGACTTCCACCTACCCATTTGCTTGAGGATGATAGGGGGTGGAAGTCCTATGCTTGATCTTGTGATGAGCAAGCAAGTCTTCAATTAAGTTGGAGGTGAACTGGCTCCCTTGATCGGTGACTAACTCTCTTGGGTAGCCAAATTTGTAGAAGATGTTTTCTCTTAAAAACTCAGCCACCTTTTCTTCTGTCGTTGCTTTGATTGCCTTGGTTTCCACCCACTTTGTCAGATAGTCTGTGCACACAATGATGTAAGACCTTTTCCTTGAAGGAGGATTGATAGGACCTACAAAATCCATACCCCACTTCTCAAATGGTTCAAGAGTCACTTGAGGTTGAAGAGGCATTTCGTCCCTTGGGGTCGGCTTCCCCGTCCTTTGGCATCGGTCACATTAGCTGGTCTATCTCTTAACATCTTGATGAAGCGTGGGCCAATAGTAGCCTGCCTGTAGGATTCTGAAGGCAGTCCTCTTGGCTGCAAAATGTCCTCCACAAGGCCCATCATGACAGGTTAGGAGGATGTCAAAGAATTCCTCCTCTCTTACACAACGCCTTAAGATCTGATCGGGGCCAAGTTTGAACAGGTTGCCCCCGATCCAAGTGAATGAGGCACTCTTCCTCACAATTTTGCTTTTCTCTTTTGAAGATAGATGCGGAGGGAACTGTGCTGAGACCAGATAGTTTGGTATATCAGCAAACCATGGAGAGAGTACTGAGATAGCAAACAGATGTTCATCTGGCATCTGGTCATCCACTGTTCCATCTTCACCTGCAGGTAAATCCAGTCTAGACAAGAAGTCAGCAGCAACATTTTCCTTACCTAGTTTGTCAACGATAGTCAAATCAAACTGCTGCAAT
The DNA here is from genome assembly GCA_031772625.1 of Pinus tabuliformis. NCBI lineage: Eukaryota > Viridiplantae > Streptophyta > Pinopsida > Pinales > Pinaceae > Pinus > Pinus tabuliformis. The sequence continues at coordinate 556,749,157 of CM062815.1, forward strand.
AGAAGTAACCATCTAATAATATGAGCATTCACATCTGGTTTATTCATTAAATATCTAATTGCAGCATGATCGATATGTACAAATGTTTGATAGCCAGTGATGTAGTGTCGGAACTTGTTCAGGGCATGGACCACGGCCAAGAACTCTTTCTCAGTTACAGTATAATTCATTTCTGCCTTGGATAAGTTTTTGCTGACAAAGTATATGGCATATGGGAGTTTTTGTTCAACCTGTCCTAAGGCTGCCCCTATGGCTTTGTTCGAGGCATCAATGTGGATGTGGAAAGGTAGGGCCCAGTTTGGACCTCTCAATATCGGGGCAGACACCAACTTATCCTTTAATTCATTCAGAGCCATTTGACAGTCGTCCATCCGTTTGAACTCGACATCTTTTGCTAAGAGGCCAAACAGTGGCGAGGCTAACTTACTGAAGTCTTTAATAAATATTCTATAATATCCTGCTAAGCCTAAGAAACTCTAAACATCTCTTACCTTCTGAGGAGGTGGAACCTTTTTTATGAGAGCAATTTTATTAGGATCCACCTGCAATCCTTGGCGAGAAATGGTATGTCCTAGCACGGTTCCTTCAGTCATCAGGAATTCACATTTTTTAGGACTAAGGGACAAGTTCATTTCAATGCACTTGGTTAGAACTTTTCCCAGATTGGACAATGCTTCCTAGAAGTTGGACCCATAAGGAGTGAAGTCATCCATATAGATTTCCACCGAATCATGGACCAGCTCAGAGAAGATGCTCAATACTGCTCTTTGGAAAGTGGCAGGAGCATTGCATAGCCCAAAGGGAAGGACTCGGTAAGCAAAGGTACCCCAAGGACAAGTGAAGGTGGTCTTATCTTGGTCTTCCGAGCTGATTTGGATCTGGTTATACCCACTGAACCCATCTAGGAAAGAGAAAAACTTCTTCCCCAACAGTCCATCCAACACTTGATCTATGAAAGGCAGAGGAAAGTGGTCTTTCTTGGTGGCTTTGTTCAGTTCTCAGTAGTCCACACAGATTCTCCACTTTCCATTTTTCTTGGGTACCAACACCAGAGGGGACACCCACTCGCTATTCGAGATGGGGTAGATGAATCCTGCATCCAACAGTTTTTGAAATTCTTCCTTGACAATGTCCTTAAGGGTTGGATTCATTCTCCTCTTAGGTTTCCTGACCGGTTTACAATCTTCTTTGATGTAGATGTGATGGGTACAGACCGAAGGGTGGACTCCTTTCATCTCTTTATGGCTCCAAGCGAAAGCATCTAGATGACTGGCCAACAGACTATATAGCTCCTTTTCCTGGGAAGGAGATAGGGAGGAGCTGATATTTAACGTTCTCTCGAGGCCAAACTCCACATTTTTTACTCTGGGAGAGATTGGATCGGTCACACAAAGGTCCACAAAGGTACTCGCTTGAGTATCCTCCACCAATTTCTCTAAGGACAATGCACTGGGAGGCAGATTCTGAATCAAGGTCTCAATCAAATCATCCTCGATTTGAGGACCTCCCCTGGTGGTTTCTAAGGTGCACAAGGGTGCAGAGTACACCTCATCCTCTTCTCCTTCTTCTAACCAAAGTGGTAAGTCATGCTCTAATAGAGGTTGGGCAGGAGGGTATAGGACTAGCTGCTTGGACATAGGACCATTTTTGATGGTCATGTTTCCTGCTCGGCAGCTTATGTAAGCATCCGCAGTGGCTAACCAAGGTCTTTCAAAAATAAGGGGGTATCTAGTGAGCTTTGCCTTTGGTTGAAGAACCAAGAAGTCCGCAGAATACTCCCAAGAGTCAACAGAGACCAAGACATCCTCCACAATCCCTTCGGGAGTCACGGTGGAGCGATCTGCCAACTGCAGGACCGTCGAGGTCTTCCTTAAGGAACCCTGAAGGTTGAGTTTGAGCATGGTATCCATGGTGATCACATTAATGGCAGCCCCTAAATCAATCAAAGTGTGGGGTATGATGGTGCCATTGATGTGGACATCAACTACATGACTCCCAGGATCCAAATACTTTGGACAGATTATTTGCCCCAACATAAGATCAGACAGTTGTCCTATGACATTGATGGTTGAGGCATCTCTTTTTCGCCTGCCTGGGTGCCTGAAACACTTTTCCTTAACCAATTTGTTGTATATCAGTACATCTTTGATGGCTTGGAGAAGTGGTATTCTCACACACAACTGTTTGAGTTCTCCCAAAAGCTCATTCTCCTCTGGGTCGGGTTGTGCTGTTACTGTTAGTCTCTCAGGAAAGTGTGGAGTGGCCTTGGGTTCACTTTCCTGTTTATCTTCCTCGTCCTCTGGGGGAGGAGGTTGGCGATCCAGAAGAGTCTTCCCGGATTGCAGGTTGATCTCCTGGATCTCCACAGCATAGGTAGGGCATGTTGTCTCCCCAGTATATACCTGTTGGGCCTGTCGGTTGTTAGGATTTGGGTTCAGTTGAGCAGGCATTTGGGGTTGTCTTGGAGGAGCAGGAGGTAATGGTTGTGGTTGAGCTGGTGGTGGAGGAAAAATGGTGGGAGGAGTGTTGTACTGGGGTCTCCACCCCGATTGAGGTACGTTACACTGAGGCTGTGGCTGGACATGTGAGTGAAACGAATGAGTAGGGGGCTGAGTATGGTATTGAGGGGGGTAAGACCATGGAGGAGGCACAGACCAGGAAGGATGAGCAGGGGGACCCCAAGAAGGCATAGGAGCAGATTGGTTGGGGCTATAATAAGCTTGGGATGTCCCTTGCATCCCCTGCTGGTAAGGTCTAGGTCTGTGCGGCCTCCTTTGGTTGAGGAAGTAGAGAGGTTCGGTGGGTGCCTCAATTCCTTGGTACATGGCCTTAAACCCAGGTAAGGTTGGGCATAGGTTTTTGGGGCGGTCCTCCTCACAAAAAAAACATACCTCTACCAAGTGTAATGGACACTCGTTCTTAGGGTGCTTCCTTGTACACCTAGGACAGAAGATGGCCAAAGCCCTTTCAGCTTCCTCTTTCTTTTGCTGGATTCGGAATGTATCAAGTTGCATGGAAATGGTCTGTCTCACCTCACTTTTGAGGTCCTCCAGCTGATTAACAAACTCATGCTTGGAGAAAGTAGTACTAGCTGAAAGGGGGTTTCCCCTACCTCTTTTCCGGGCTGCCCTAGAGTGGTTTCTAAACACAGTCTTTATATCCTCATAAGGTAGTTGGTAAATATCTCCTCCAGCTAGCATGTGAAGGGTATCTAGAAGGTCTTCAGGGACTCCTCAGAGTAGGACCAACTTGAGAGATTCAGGGTCAAGTGTGCACCTGGCCCGTTTATAGCTAAGTTGGAACCTTTCCTCATAATCTTCTAAAGACTCATCATTTCCCATGGTCATCCAAAAGATTTCTTCCTTGGCTTCCTTGGACCTACAGTAGTCCTGGTATTTGGTATTGAAAGCTTGCTGCATCTGAGCCCAAGTGGTGCTATTGTTTCCAGGTAAGCCATGAACCAGGGTAATGTTGCATCCTTGAGGGTAGAGGGAAAGAGTTTCAATTTTTTCTCATCTTCTGTATAGTCATAGGTTCAACAAAGGACAACAAACTCAAACAGGAAGGTATCAAGGTCTTCAGTAGTCAATCCATGGAAGTGAGGTAAAGCGGAGGGGCTTATGTTTTTCATTTTCATGTCTCCATTGGTCTCTCGGATGGGAAAGGCACCTTCTATTCTCTCATCTTCTCTTCTATTCTCAGCCATGGCTTCAGGTGGAGTGTTCTCTAACTCTTCTTCTGTTATAGGATCTTCGTATATCTCAGGAGGCTCGCCTATAGGTTCTTCTGGATCACTGTCACCAAGGAAGAGAGAAGGGTGACTCAGTGAAGTGGTGGGGGTGTTGGGTAAGAATTTGCCGGTTTTATCTCTGTTCCTACGAGGCATGAAATGGAAAGGCTTTTGATTGCTTTTTGCTTTGTTTCTGGCACCTGCAAAACTGAAAATAGATTGAACTGCAACTAACTATCTTGCTGAAATGAAAATGAGGAATTGAAATGAAATCGGGAAATGAATAATCTATTTTGCTAAATGAAATTGCAGGAATGAAATGTTAATCTACGCTTGCAGAAATGAAATTGCTAATCTACGCTTGCAAAATTGAAATGCTAACCTATGAAAGCAGGAAATATCTATTTTACTTTTGCGAAAATGAAATTACAGAATGGAAATGAAATAAACTATTTAGCAGAAGGCGAGTGTAGGAAAATAGAAGAAAAGCAACAATCACCAATATTTTGACGCTTCCCCGGAAACGGCACCAAAAAGATGGTGGGCTCCAGTATTGCAACAATAATGCTGCAACTCCTGGGACTCCCTTCTTTACTTTTATCAACCCGGTAGTTCGTAACAAACTTGGAAGCGACGGTGTTGTATGCACAAGTACTAGCTCTTGCCGCAGCTGTCACTTGGTCAGCTGGCACAAGTCCGCTAGGGGCTTAAGCCAACTTCTATGAGCTCTTAGAAGAAGCTTTTTAACTGATGGCTGGAAGCTAATTCAAAGGAAACTGATCTACTTGCAGAAAGAAACTGAAAGCCAAAAAGTAACATAAACCCTAGCAAACCCTAATTCTACCAGCTAGTCCTACTGATGCAGAGGAGAGAATGCAAACTACTGAAAGAGATGCCATTACTCCTATGAAGGTAAAATACATGTGTCTAGACTACCTCTATCTGAAGAAAGCATCTTTTTGTATTTTTGAATAAGTTATTAGAATTATCACGCGTGTGCTTTTTAACTGACTTTTTACTGTGCAGGGGTGGATCAAGGAAGAGAAATGCTTGGAAAAAGTTGGGAAGGTTCAGGGAGGGTCTAAGGAGTCCCTAACACCCTTCCGGAGAGTTTCACAAAGTTTGGCTATCCAGCAACCTCATTTGTGAGCTTCTACAGGAAGTCTGCAGGGGTTCTACAGGATGTTTCAGGGATTTTTACAGGATGTTCAGAAATTTCTACAGGATGTTCTAAAATTGGATTTTGGAGGATGGGTGAGTGAAAGAGGATGCATGATGGATAGGGAGGTAGGGTAGAGGTCTGAAATGACCCAGTGACTGATGGATGAACTGATGAGAGGGTGTGGAAAGCTAACTTGACTTAAAGAAGGCTAAGGCAATGGAAGAGCAAGAAGGTAAGGTTACGTGGGCAGAAGAGTAGTTGTGAGGTGAGGAACCTAACTAGGGGATGGAGCAGCTGGCCTGGACGAAGCTTAGGTGGACGAGAGAGTGATGGAGATGCCTTGCACGGTGTACATTTAACCGAATCAACCAAGTCCTGCACACAATCAAAATCTTAGCTAGTCTATCCTAACTGTCAACGAAGCAAATGAACAGCAGCTTTATTTCTAAGGAGAACCATGTACAGCACTTAATCGAAGAAACATCTCAAAATGCCTAAACGCATGACTAATTTCTACAAATGAAGACATTACACCAAAAATTGCATGGTCAAGCAAACTAGTGTTTTGGTTGGGCAACACTGTTTCTGCAATTCCAGCCCCTGATCCAATAAGGGAGAGGTGAAACTGAGAGTGTAGACAACCCCTTTTCCTGGAGCTTTATCAATTATTATCCTAACAATCTATTCTACACATCTGAAGCAATTCTATTCCTCAACAGTGACCTATTTAACCAACACAACTAAATTTTGCTCAACAAAACCATGTTTCAAATGCATAAAAGGAAAATCACAGTGCTTAAGGGAAAGATAACAATACAAATAAGGAGGCCCTAGGCTCTCAGGTTGGGCCCAACCCCGAGAGCTATGGCTCCTATAGAAAACTCAGAGCTGATATCAAATCTGACTGCTTCTCATTATCAAAAAATAATCATAAGTCAAGAGTTATGCCAACAATGGCTACAAGTGAACAAAACAGAGCTAGCAGCAGTGTAGTGGAAAATATGCAAGAGTTTTTCAAAAGTCCCTCACTAAGGTTGAGGCCTTAACATTTATACACCATGAGGCCCTAGCTGGCCTCCTAAATCCATGGGACTTGGCTGCCCAAACTGTGAGTGAACAACTCCTTCCAAAAAATATGTTTGGCTGCCTTCTAGATCCGGTTTTTATGGCCTTTGGAGCTCAAAGTTGGGGGTGAAGATCCCGAGGGAGGCTATTTAATGCCATAGACAACCCCCCCTACGAATCCTCAACCCAAGCTTGGATGTCTCCTAGCCCATGTCTGCTTGGTTTTGCTCCAACATGTGTCAAAAAATCCTGAAATGAGCACGTGTTAGCCACCAAGGAAAAGTGACTACCCTTATTCGTACAAATGACATAAACATACTAAAAAATAATGCATAAGTTATGAAAAATGAAGGATTGAACAAGGATAATTAGGCCAAATGAGTCGAAAATGTTACCAAATTTGGGGCTCATCACATACTATGTTGATATGTGTTATTGATGTGTTTCAATGTGCGCATGCGAATGTTTTGATTCTGCAAATTGATGATCAATGTAGAGGAGGTTATGTATTATGCATGCATTCCGCAAATAGTGTATAATCAGGATAATATCTATGAATAAGTGTCATATTATTCAAAATTTCTACATGGTATTAGAGCAGAGTTGATCATCAGATCTATTATCCAGAAAGTGATTACATTTTATTTCTTCAGGCAGAGTTTGTAATCAGGCCAGGTAGCCTCTGGATTCATCCTTCTTTTGGAAGGTGAGATATCTAGTAAAAGCCCATACAGTCAAACTCTGTACGAGAAACACTTTGTTCTCACGAATTTTAGATTAGAGGCGATTGAGTTTTGAGCTGGTGGAATTCGAATTTGCAGCAGTGTTTTCTTGGTGTCAAAGTTGAAATGTCTTTCAACGGATTGCGATTGGAGTATGCTCTTGAGGGTAGCTCGAATTATATTGCATGGAAAGACAGGATGGAGGCAGTGTTAGATGACAATGGGTTGAAGGATTTCATAGAGGCTGAGGTCCCAAAGCCTACTGATGCTGCTCACGTTGAGGTTTGGCAAAAGAAGATAGCAAAGTGTCGAAGGATTCTGTTGGAGGGTGTGAAGGATCACATTGTATCCAGCCTGCATGGAAAGGCTTCTCCATACTTGATGTGGAAAGCGTTGATAGATCTATTCCAAAGCAAGAGCGACGAGAGGAAGTTGGCACTCAAGGATAAACTCAGAAACATTAAGTGTGAGAAAGGAGATAGTATGCCCAAGTATCTCACGAAGTTCACTCAATGCAGGGATGAGTTGGGAAGTGTGGGGGTGACTGTCGATGATGAGGACTTGGTGAGCTTGGCTCTACTTGGTCTTCTGAAGAGTTGGCATTCCTATCAGGACTCTGTCAATGGTCGGGAGAAATTTCCAAGATGGGAGAGACTTTGGTCAGATCTTGTGTAAGAGGAGATCAGGCGGAATACCAGGGACGGATCTTCATCAAAGGCACCTGATGAAGAAAATTGCGCTTTGGCTGCCAAATCAAAGAATGGGAAGAACAAGAAAGCTTCTCATTCCGATGCGAAAGGCAAGAAGCAGGACATGTCCAAGGTGAAGTGCTTTCACTGTCACCATCACGGACATTATGCCACAAATTGTCCGCAGAAGAAGAAAAATAAGCAAGTTGCTGGATCTGCAGCAGGAGAGGCCTTAGTCTCACAGTTTGAGCTCGATTTTTCGTTGATCGCATGCTTGGTATCAAGTGTGATGGGATCAGTATGGTTCTTGGATAGTGGTTCTCTTTTCACATGACAAGAGATCGAGATTTGTGTTTTGATCTGGAAGAGAAAGATATTAGAGTGCACATCGAGATGGGCAATGATGGTAGATATAGTGCGACTGGTATCGATACCATTTCCTTTGAGAGGGAGTTTGGTAAACCCTTCGTATTGAAGGAAATGATGCATGTTCTAGGATTGAAGAATAATCTTATCTCTGTGGCGATGTTAGAAGACAAGGGATATGATGTTGTTTTCAATGAGGGAAAGGCTTTCCTGCGCAGTAAGACAACTGGAGAAACCCGGAAGATAGGGTTTTGAGTCAAGAACCTTTATCAGTTGCATGTATATGGCATGCAAGGCAGAAGGATTGGTGATCCGGGATGATGGCGAGCTGTGGCACAGGAGATTGGGCCACCTTCACCATGGAGCAGAAGATACTGCAAAGGGTGTACTTTGGGAAAATTTGTGAAAGCCACCTTTCACAAGAAGGATAGTCGGGCCACGATGATCCTTGAGAGAATTCACACAGATGTGTGTGGACCTTTCTCAGTAGCTTCGACAACAAAGCACAGGTACTATGTGATCTTTGTTAATGATTTCTCTCAAAAGTTCTGGATCTTCTTCATGCAGAAGAAGAGCGAGACATACTCAAAGTTTTGTGAGCTCAAAGCACTGGTCGAGAAGGAATCAGGGAAGAAGGTGAAGGCTCTTAGGAGTGACAATGGTGGTGAATTCATCTCTGGCGAGTTCAAGGACTTCTGCAGTGTAGAAGGGATTCGAAGAGAGCTCATAGCTCCCCATAACCCACAACAGAACGGGGTTGCTGAGCGGAAGAACAGAACGATTATGGGCGCTGCACGGGCAATGTTGCATGATCAAGGCCTACCCCTTCACTTGTGGGTGGAGGCATGCAATACTGCAGTATATGTGCAGAAACGTTGTCCTCACAGGATACTTGGCATGAGTACACCCGAGGAGGCTTATTCTAGTAAGAGGCCTGATATTTACCATTTGAGGATTTTTGGTTCTAACGTTTACATGCATGTGACGAAGGATGCCAGGAAGAAGCTGGAGCTGACCGCAAAGGTTGGGATATTTGTGGGGTACACTGATACGCCCCACAACTATCGTGTGTATTTTCCAGACAGTCGCAAGACTGTTGTGTGACGAGATATCAAATTTTGGGAGGAGAAAGCCATGAAGTGTTCGCTTGAGAGGGAGCCACACTTGCATGCAGATGAGGAGCTATTAGTTCTTAAGGATGAGCTTCAGGACGTGGATCAGCCACAAGATGAAGTTCATGGAGTGGAAGAGACCACTCATGCAGCGCCAACCATCAGAGGGCGAAAGCGAACTACAGAAGCTGAGCGACTGGCTCAAGATGCAGAGAAGGTTGTAGGACCACCTATAGGAAAATGCAGACAGAGATAGTCACCTGATTGGTACACTGGATACATGGCTCTTGTGAGAAAATGTGTTGTGACTGAGCCATCCTCTTTCGAGGAAGCTATGGAGGATCCCGCATGGGTAGATGCCATGGTGGAAGAGTATGATTCGATTGTCAGAAATAATGCATGGGAGATTGTCCCAAGACCGGAAGGGAAGTCAGTGGTGAGTTCGAGATGGATCTACAAAGTGAAGCAGGCAACTGACGGGAGTGTGGAGAAGTACAAGGCAAGATTTGTTGCCCGAGGCTTTTCACAGATAGAGGGGATCGATTATGAGGAGACCTTTGCACCTGTCGCAAGGTATTCTTCCATACGGACGATTCTTGCTCTCTCAGCGTAGATGGGGTGGCACATTCATCAGATGGATGCGTTCCTCAACGGAGTCATTGAGGAGGAGGTGTACATAGAGCAGCCTGAAGGTTTCGAGATCTTCAACAACGAGTCGCATGTGTATAGGCTCAAGAGAGCACTGTATGGTTTGAAACAAGCACCACGTGCTTGGTACACACGGATAGACAGTTATTTCACTGGACTTGGATTCTCCAAGAGTGAGGCGAATCCTAACCTATACCAGATTGTGGTGGAGGGTAAGTTGCTTATCATTGTACTTTATGTAGATGATTTGATTTTGACGAGAGATGAGTTGTTGATACTTTCATGCAAGGATGATCTTGCTAGAGAGTTTGAGATGAAGGACTTGGGCCTCCTTCATTATTTCTCGGGATTGGAAATTTGGCATTGCAGTGATGGACTATTTGTTTCTCAGGGTAAGTATGCTTGGTAGATATTGGAGAAGTTCAACATGCATGGCTGCAAGCCTGTTGATACTCTTCTTCCTGGAAGTTGGAGGAAGGAGGATGCTACTTCAGCAGAGGTAGTGGATGCCACAGTTTATCGACAGTTGGTGGGGTCGCTTATGTATCTGGTCAATACATGACCCGATATATGCTATGCTGTTAACCAGCTTTCACAAGTTATGGTTAAGCCAACCAAGCTCTTCTAGAAGGCAGGCAAGCATGTATTGCGTTATCTCAAAGGCACATCGGGATATGGATTGTGGTACAGACAGGAGGATGAGGTGAAGCTTTGTGGCTTCACGGATGCAGATTAGGTAGGGAGCCCAACGGACAGAAAGAACACATCTGGAGGGCTTTTCAGTATAGGGTCGACAACACTTTCTTTGTAAAGCAGGAAGCAGAGATCCGTGGCACTCAGTTCAGCAGAGGCTGAGTATATGGCAGCAAGTTTGGCTGCATGCGAGGCTATATGGATGACGAAGATCCTGGTTAGGTTGTTCGGGTCACACTTGGAGCCTACAGTGATTTATTGTGATAACCAGAGTTTCATTATACTCTTGGCTAATCCAGTATTTCATGATAGATCCAAGCACATCGACATCAAGTACCATCATATCAGAAATTGTGTGCAGCGGAGAATCATGTTACTTTCATACATTCCAACGAAGGATCAGGATGCTGATATCTTGACGAAGGCGCTCACCAGGAGCAAATTCGAATACCACTGAGGCAGGATAGGGGTTGCGGATAATCCATATCTTGTTGAGAGGGAGTGTTGAAAATGCAACAAGATGATGGAGCTTAGTGGAAAGGAGTCACCTTCACTAAGTGGGCCCGCAGGCTATTTTTGGGGCAAAGTCTATTTTTAGACATATGGATCATGGTCTATGAGTTGTGTTTGGTCAATTTAGAGTGTCCTAAATTGCTATATTAATTATCAATCCGGGAGTCGTAAACTGATGAAGTGAGGCGCACTATATATGCAAGATAACTGATTTCTTACTTTTTGTCGTTTTTGATTTTTAGTTTGTTTTTGGGTTTATCTTCGTTGATTCCCTAATGTGAGATGGTAATTCTAAAAGACAAGTATGGATAAAAATGTTCAAGGCAATGATATCCTTTAAAATGATTTCCAAAACTTCAAACTTGCAAAAAGGTTTTAAAACATGCAATGATGAAATTAATTCCTAAAAGAGAATGAAAATATGCCACTATTCTAATTAAGCAAACAGTGAACTAGTGATCATGAAACCCAGTATCCTTGCTGCTGTATAAATATAAAAGAAACTGAACTCAAAGAAATCCAAAAATTGCAAGCAAAGTAAACTAAAGTCAAATTACATCAACTCATATACTGACCCCTCACCATTCATCTCGCTCTGGCTTTCAAAGGTAATCATAAACAATTTGAGCAATCTGATATCTAATTTGCAGAAAATAAAACTAATATCAAACTACACACTCATACTTCAATCCCTCACCATTAGTCTCGCTATGGCTTTCGGAGGTAACTGAAAATGACGAGAAATTCAATATCTATTTTGTAGAAAAGTAAACTAATACCAAACTACACACTCATACTTCAATCCCTCACCCTTAGTCTCGTTATGGCTTTCGGAGGTAACTGAAAATGACATGAGCAATTCAATATCTATCTTGCAGAAAAGTAAATGAGCAAAACTGAAGTAAATAAAACAGTGCTGGAACTAAGAACTAAAAAAATAAATCAGCAGAAGGACAAGAATAATTCCATGTCATTAGTCATTATAAAACTACGTGCAAATGCCCGAGCTGCCTACTGTGATCTGAAACAAAGACACTGATCAGTTAACAGCATTGTAAAGCATAAAACTATGGACAGCAATTAACGTCAATACCATAAGAGGTGCAATATATACAAGTGAATGATTATGGAATAAGGAACGTAAAGAAAGAAAGCATGAAACTATACAACAATTAACAAAACCTTGGTGTGTACAGGGGCCCTCTGCACAACCTCGGGCAATCAGCAATCAACCACGAATTGAGCTTATAAATAGAGTCTTCTCATGTATTAAAATGCAGTCATAACACAGAAATAAGGTCACGACACAGTGGGCTCATTAACAGTCAAAATTACATTACCAAAGCTATCTATTATGCATATGAGAACGCTTTATTTATAATAGAGGATGACATAACTACTTTCCTAAAATCTGTGTTGATAAAAGACACGTGAACAACCACGTCCAGGAATCTAGTATTATGGCTGCCGTGAAGATTAAATCTATGGAGGGTGGCTGTTGGATTCGGTTCATGGAGCAGTCCACAGGTGTTGATATGTCCCTAGAAATCTAGGAATGGCCACGCAAGTCTTCACGTGGTGAAAAATAGAATTTTGTCATTGTAGGACTCTTATGTTGACCACCGCTTGACTACCTTTGACCACGACCTTCTTTGGTGAATTTGACTGAGCCAATAGGACTCGGTCCATGTCCACGTCATTTGCAACTTGCCCATGTGGCTGGATTTGCCTGAAGACACCTGTAACATAGACTTTAACAAAAAGGTTGTGGAAAGTTGAACTGGCTGTGGAAAGTGACAAGATTCCGCAGCTGAATGAGCAAAAATCTAATTCAAACAGCAGACACAAAACATAGTTAGGAAACCACTTTATATGCTCTTTTTAAACTAATATGCAATGATTTGATAGCTTAGGAGGTCCAGGTAAATGGAAAAAGGCTAGAAAGGTGTATAGGGAAGATGCAAGTTTGGGGCTCAACATACCCCCACTGTGAAGGTGTTGCATGTCCTCATGCAACCAAAATTTTGATCATCCTCCCTTTAGTCCATGTGCTCTAAAGCTTCTGCCAGTACATCTAGTCCTCTTCTCCTCTTCCTTGGTACTACTACCATCCTGGGCTTCCTCCTCAAACATCTGAATTTGAGACTGATCAATTCTCTACTCAACTTCCTGCACTTTTTCTTTAATTTCCTGTTCTTCTTCTACCATAGTCCCAGACGTAACATAGTGTTGTCATGAATGATCTTGTCCAATCTGCTTTGCTCTTTTAATGCTTCATTTTCTTGTTTAATGTGTCTTTTAAGACCTCCAATTCAAACACTTCTTGTTTCAATGATTGGACTCGTGCTTCTTATGCTATGTGAGGTAGGGTGGATGACGTGCTCAGGCCTGCAACGGTCTTCTCTAAGGATTCTAGATAATCATACACCTCTTGCTGATTTGGGTCTATTTCGGGTGTTTTCCTTGGGCTGACCCCAAAGTCCCGTTGAGGAGGATTGATTTCTAACTCTGGCCGAGAAGGACTCATGTCAACATCTGGAGGATTGGTTTTAATATTTGGCTAAAGATGAGGTGGGCTATGGCCAGCTGGAGGTTTCTCCGGTGTTTCCCCACCCAAGTCAATAAAGTGGGGTCATTTTATTTGTGCTTTCCTCCACTTTCCTCTAAGCCTGTTGCTTCTTCTTAAAGGCTGTGGTCTATTACTCTCTTATTGCATACTCTGATTTCCTTTTTCTTTCTTCTTGGATGTAGCTGCTTGTTTTTGAAGATGCACTAGTCTTTCAGACAATACTTGATGGTCTTCTTCTAAAGAAGGTTCTGGTGATTGGTAGACATCCTCTATGTTTTTTTTTCCTTTCAATTTTCTCTGTTTTCTATCCTTGGTTCTTTCCTCCCTCTCTTTTTGATCAACATCTTTGGTTTTGCTAATAGGAGGGTCTTGAATTATTGCACTTTTCTCCTTTCTCCTACTCCTTCTTGGTGTACTGCTTTCAGGTGCCTCAGATGGCTCTTGAAAGTAGTTTCTCACCAAAAACCGTTCCCAGGTATCCCTATTTTTCTTCAATTGGTCCTCAATTAGAATTCTCACAAGCCCATCATGATACAAATGAGGTTCTATGTCTTCTATATTCTTTTGGACTGTTGTGCACATCTTTTTCAAGCTCAAAAATAAAAAGTAGGGCAGATTGGGGTTTGATTATCTAAAAAGTTCATCAATAACCGAGTATGATACATGTACATTGCCCACAAGTAATGAAATTTTCAAAGATTAACAGTAAGCTGGCCCACTCTTCTTTTAAAGCATGAATAGGAATTCCTCTTGTGAATATAGTTACGTCCATACCTGGGTTGTGTAATATGACTCTCCAAGCTTGCTCGTCCAAGCTCTTGTTCTTGAACCATCATTCACCTTCCTGGGGCAGGTCTGTAGCAGCTGCTATGGATGCCTCGGTGATTTTAAACTTAAGGTCCTCAATTTCCACCACTTGGCCGTTAAAAGACATTGCAAAAGCTTTTGTAATCTCCTTGTTATGGACCTTAAATTTTTGAATGAAACATAGCCATTTTGCTTTCTTCAGTAAGTCTTTTACTTGAGGGTATCCTTCTAAAAACTTGGGCCCTTCCGGTTCTGCCCTCAATAACTGACCCATCCTTTCTTCTGTTTGAAATGCGTCTGCGTGTGAGGGGTTTAGCAGAGGTAAGACGGCTAGGTTACAGGGTTTATGGAGAAGAAAACAGTGGCTGGAAATGGAAACTGGAGAACAGGTAGCGGGAGTGTTCAGGGACTGCAAGCGGAAAATAAAGGACAGGCAGCCGAGGTGAGTTCACAAAATGGAGTGGAGACGTAGGCGAACGAGGTGGTAATGTAGTCGTGGCTTCAATAAAATGGCAGGGCAGTGAAGTGAACCTGGAAAAAAATTTAAACTAAACGGCCGCGAAGTCGATGTTAACACGTTTATGAAATGGTTGCGAGAATTATGCGGTGGAGAGGAGTCGTAATTAAATCGGTCACGTCCCATGATTACAGGTGGAGTGTGAAAGTGCAGTCAAATATGAGTTAAACCCGAGAATTAATCATGAGACCATTTGGAGAATAAATGCATGGTTCATGGAGGAATTTCGTGGAATGGTTATGGAGCTATCATGGCAATCATTGCATATAGTGGAGCTTATGGTTTAATAACTATGCAAAAATGTGCTTTGATTGCTATTTGAAAGAAATTTTTACTCATACCTTGGAATCTTTGCCATTTGTTTGTCCATGATCAACTGCTCCTTATTGATGCCTTTAGATGCTCCATGTCTTCATAATATGTCCTCAGTCATACCTGCATTTGCTTTCATAATTATTTAACTAACATCTTGACTGTCAATTTGAAAAATAGAGTGGTGGCTGCGGAAACTACTTCTGGCTGCGGAAACTGATTCCAGCTACGGAAACTGACACAGCAACCACTTGGTTGAATGAAGATGGATAGATAATAACTAACTGAATGAAAATGGTCATGAAAGAGACTTTTATTGATGAAATGGAGTGGAGTGGAATGAAAATGAAATGAAGTGAAGTGAAAATGGGAAAGAAAGAGATTTTTTTTCTTTGGAAAATATAGGGTGTCAGGTGTTCCTGATTTCACTCTATATTTTCTGTATAAGAATGCCAATCAGTGATTAGTTTTCAGGCTTATACAAATTATTATTATTATTTTTATTTTTATTTTTTTGACAGAAAGGAACAAAGGCTAGGATAGTGGAGAAGAAGGATTCTTCTTCACCAGCCTTATTGCAGAATTCTCCTGAAACATTTTGACAAATTCCTCTTTTGAGAGTGGCTTATGATATATCTTTTATCTGTGGCCATTCACAATAAGAGGAGTTTGAAATTCATCAATGGTCTTGATTCTTACCACTCCATTGCTAAAGACTTTGTCAATCTCATCAATGAGTCTGAAATTTACCTTTGAAGTCTTTAAACTTGGAATCAAATAGTAATGCCCAATCTCCCTCTTGAAACTTTTTCTCTTTGATGTATTTTTCATGCCACTTAGCTCTTTGATACTGAACTAGATCAGTTCTTAGGATTGCTTCTTGTCTGATCTCATCCAGCTCATTCAACTACTCCATTCTGTGCTTTTGGGCTTCTGATAGATCCATCCCCAACTGAACTGCCATCTTGAAAGTTTTGACTTGAAACTTAATGGGGAGCAGGACTTCTTTCCCATAAACAAGTTCATAGGGAGAATGTCCTGTTGTATTCCTCCATGTAGTTCTGTAGGCCCATAAGGCTTCAGGAAGCCTTTCTGCCCAATCTCTTTTGTGTAGATGAACAGTTTTGGTGATGATGCTTTCAATAACTTTGTTTGTAGACTCCACTTGGCCATTTGCTTCTGGATGGTAAGGAGTAGATTTTCTGTGTTTGATTTTGTATTCTTCCATCAGCTTCTCCACCATGTTGGATGTGAATTGACTTCCCTGATCTGTCACAATTTCTCTTGGGACACCAAAGCGAGTAAAAATACCCTCATAAAGAAAACTAACAACTGAATTTTCAGTAGCAGAAAGTAATGCTTTGGCTTCTACCCATTTAGTGACATAATCAGTACATACCAATATATATTTTTTTTGTTTAGATGGTGGATTAATAGGTCCAATGAAATATAAAGCCCATTTTTCAAAGGGTTCGATGAGTACCTACGGTTGTAATGGCATTTCATTTGAAAGAGTCGGTTTCCCTACTCTTTGGCAGCTGTCACACCTTTTGACATATTCTTTTGTATCTTTGAAGAGGGAAGGCCAATGATATCCTAAAGAAAGGATTTTATAGGCCGTCCTTTTTTCAGCAAAGTGTCCGCCGCATGGTTCATCATGACATGCCTTGAGGATGTTAGGCATTTCATCTTCCCTAACACATCTTCTAATCACAAGATTTGGCCCTGTTTTAAACAATTCGTTAGAAATCCATGAATATTTTGAACTCTCCTGAATAATCTTTCTTTTTTCACTAGGAAATAAATGTGGAGACAGTTTCCCTGTAACCAAATAGTTAGCAATATCTTCATACCAAGGAGTCTTAGTAGTTACTGCAAATAAATATTCATCTGGAAACTTATCCTCTACAGGAGAATTTTCTTTAGTATTTTGGATCCTAGACAAGAAATGAGCTACTGTATTTTGTTTCCCTGGTCTATCCAACACAATAATATTGAATTCCTGTAAAAGTAAGAGCCATCTTGTAACTCTGCCATTAGTAACGGGTTTTTCATTAGATATCTAATCGCAGAATGATCAGTATGGACAAAAGTTTCATAGCATGTTATATAATGTCTAAACTTATTGATTGCATGAACAACAACTAAGAACTCTTTTTCAGTCACAGTATAGTTCAATGCAGTGGGAGTCAGATTTTTACTGGTATAGTAAATGGCATAAGGAACTAAATCCTTTTGACCCAACACAACTCCTAGAGCTGTATCTGAAGCATCTGTAGAAATATGGAAAGGAAGTTTCCAATTTGGCCCTCTCAAGATGGGTGCTTCAGATATTCTTGTTTTCAAAGTTTCAAATCCTGATTGACAATCAGGATCCCATTTGAATTCACATTCTTTTGTAAGCAATTTGAAGAGTGGAGATGCTATTTTGGTGAAGTTCTCTATAAATCTTCTATAGTACCCAGTATATCCCAGAAAACTTCTAACATATTTTTGACAATTTGGAATAGGAAACTTGGAGATGACTTCAACTTTTGATCTATCAACTTTAATACCATCCCCTGAAATGTGATGTCCCAAAACAATACCTTCAGTAAACATCACAAAGCATTTTTCATGACTCAATGAAAGGTTTGTTTCTTTACATCTTATAAGGACTTTTTCCAAATTCTCTAATGCCTCTTCAAATGAATTACCATAAATTGTAAAATCATCCATTTAAACCTCTACACAATCATGGACTAGATCAGAAAAGATTCCTAGTACTGCTCTTTGGAATGTTGCGGGTGCATTACATAATCCAAAAAGAAGCACTCGGTAAGCAAAAGTTCCCCATGGACAGGTAAATGTGTTCTTATCTTGATCTTCAGGTGCCACCTGAATTTGATTATAGCCACTAAAACCATCCAAAAATGAAAATTACTTTTTGCCTGCTAGTGTATCTAATACCTGAACGATAAAGGGTAAAGGAAAGTGATCCTTCAAAGTTGTTTTATTCAATTCCCTGTAATCAATGCATACTCTCCAACCATTCTTTTTAGGTACTATAACCAAAGGAGAAACCCATCGGCTATCTGAAATTGGATAAATGAAGTTTACAATGAGTAGTTTTTGAAGCTCTTCTTTCACTATCTCCCTAAGGTTTGGATTCATCCTTCTCTGAGGTTGTCTGATTGGTCTACTGTTTTCCTCGATGTAGATGTGATGAATGCAAGTCTTAGGGTCAATACCTTTCATATCAGTATGCTCCCATGCAAATGCAGTAGAATGTTTTTGCAAGATTTTGGTTAGCTCTCCCTGTTGTGATTTTTCCAGGTTTTTGTTGATATTCAATGTTTTATCTGGAAAAATATCAATGGCGGAACTACCAAACTCTTCCATAGAGTAAAGAGACATTTGTCTAGATGATAGATACTCAATGTCAAAATCTAACTGAAATTGTGTGTGGTCATATTCTAAAGATGTTTCAAAATCTTCTAATGTGTTCAGAATTTGACTATCTTTACTGATTTCAGAAATGGTAAAGACGGGTTTTATAGTGTCCTCATCATCGACCCATTCATTATCTCCTACTTCTGTGATTGCTTTTGCTGGAGGATAAAAATTGAATTTCTTTATCGAACTACCATCATAAATGTACATATCCCTAGATCTACAACTAATGAAAGCATCAGCTGTGGCTAGCCAAGGTCTTCTTAAGATGAGTGGGTGCCCTCCTAGATTACTCTTGGTAGTCAAAATCATGAAATCTACTGGATATTCCCAAGAACCTAAGGAGGCTGAAATATCTTCTAATACACCATCTGGTTTGATAATTGATCGATCTGCAAGTTGCAGTAGAGTAGATGTAAAAATAAGATTAGGAAGTTTTAGCTGTTCCATAGTCTGTCTATTGATAATGTTGATAGCAGCCCCAAAGTCAACCAAAGTATTTGGAATTTCTACCCCATTGATATGTGTCTTGAAAATTGGACTACCGGGATCTACATACTTTTTCATGGTAATTTTTCCCATCATGATATCTGAATTTTTTCCTACCAAGTGGATTCTTCTTGTATCTCTTGGTTTCCTTCCTGGTCTTTTGAGACTCAACTCCTTTATTGTTTTTGCTAGAATAGGAATCTCTCTAATGGCTTGTAGCAAGGGAATATTGATACAGACATTCTTTAATTCATCTAGGAAATCATAGTTAGGCAACAAGATTTGTTTTTCCACTCCTTTGTCAATTTGTAATCTTTCAGGAAAAGGAGGTGTGGATGACGATGTAGGTTGCTCAACTATAGGAGTTGTGGGGGTGGACTCTTTTTCTTTTTCTTTTTGAGTGTTTGGGTTTTGAAGAGATGCTTCATAACCTTTATTGGCTTCAAGAGAATCTTCCTCAGAAATACTTTGCTTTTGAGCATCTATAGAAGGTTTTTCTAAAACTCTACCAGATCTGAGTTGTACATCATTGAGAGGAACAATCATATAGGTAGGAAATTGTTGTCCTTCTACCATGTAAGCATTTAGAGGATTTTTATTATTGGGATTTGGCAATGGCTGGGAAGGTATTTGATTTGTTTTTTGTTGGAATGGAAGCAAGAGTTGAGAATTTGGATTTTGTTGAGAAGGTTGTTGTTGTTGTTATGGAAATGGTAATGAAAGCTGTGGATTTTGATTTGGAAGTTGTGGAGCTTGTTGATTTTGAAAAGATGGAGGATATTGATAAAATTGAGAAAATCTCCCATAAGGATTTTGCATACCTTGTACCCATGATTGAGATGGATTTTGAGGTTGGGACCAAGGTTGTTGCCAAAGATTCCAATTTGGTGGGGGTTGAAAGTTCATGGGGTTGTTAAACCCTTGATTTTGTTGCCCCTACCAAGGTCTCCTTAAAACAAAGCAGAGAGTCTCAATTGAATTTGTATCTTCTTGAAAGACAGCTTTGAGCCCAGGAATTGAAGGACAATCTTTGGTCTCATGGCTTTCTGAGCAAATCATACATGTTTCTACATATTTTGCATCCAAGGGGCATTCCCTTAGAGCATGTTTCTTCCTACATTTCGGACAAAAGATGGCCAAAGCTTCAACTTCTGCTTTATGCTTGTTTTTTATTTTAAGGGTGTCTAGTTTTTCACTAAGGCTCCCTAAAATATCAGTTTTGAATTCATCAAGCATGTTGCCAATCTTAGCCCTACTTATTGATCCAGTTGCAGATTTGTTTGCCCTATTGAGAGAAGGATCTCTAGGCCCTTTTCCGGTTTTAGATTTTCCCCTTGAGAGATGGACACATAGTTCTGCTATATCATGAAGTGGAAGTTGAGAAATATCTCCCTTTCCCATCATGTTTAAAATATATATCCATTCATCTCTAATGGATTTTAATAGAAGGGCTTTCAAGGTCTCCTCATCTAAGTTACTCATTTTTTCTCTTTTCAGGTTGTATTGAAATCTTTCAAGTAAATCCTCCGAGTTTTCATCTTCTTTTTGCACCATTTTGAATACCTCATCCTTATGGTTGGTGGGCATGCAATAGTCTAGGTATCTATCCAAAAATGTTTGTTTCATATCATTCCAAGTCCTAATAGATTGAATGACTAATCCCATGAACCATTTCAAAGCAGCTCCCTTCAATGTTGAAGGAAACAATTTGAGTTTTTGAGAGTCTTCCATATAATCATAAGTTCGGCACACGACTTCAAACTCAAATAGAAATGTTTCAGGATCCTCACTTCTCAACCCATAAAAGTTTGGGAGGACAGGTGGTGAAATGTTTTTCATTGTTGTACGAGATTCCTCATCAACTATAGGAAATCGAAATGAGTTATCTCCATCCCTATTTCCCCCATTGTTACCTCTACCTCCTCCAAACCCATTTACTGCTTCCTCTATCATGATAGTTTCCTCAGAGATTTCAGAGTCCTCTGGTTCTTCTACTAATGACGAACGAGGAGGAATTTCTCCCTCTTCTTCTTCAGGTGATTCTACTTCCTTGATTACAATTTGTTCTCTTATAGAAGTAAAGAAAGGTTCTTTTCCTAAGTCAGATCCGGTGGATAATGTGGGAGAGTCTCCTAATTCAACTGTTGCCCCTTGAATTCCAGGAATCTTAAGGCTAGGAGTGTGAGTTGGAGATGATGGAGGTGTATCTTTTCTATGCCATGAAGTAGATGGAGTTGTAAAAATCGAACTCTTGGCCCTAGCTATAAACCTTCCCCTAGAATCTCTTGCTCTATGCATGTCATTTTTTATTTTTTTTTCAAGTTGGGCTAATAATTCTCTTTCTGATCTTCCAGATCACTCTAGGTGCAAGAAGAGAGCATACTCAAGAAATTATTGAACCAATAAATCTCTTTTCCGATCTTCCAGATCACACTAGGTGCAAGAGGAGAGCATACTTTGAGAAGTTATCAATTTTTACCTTCCTTGAAATTTTCCTGTTTTTTTTTAAGAAATTGGCTACCTAGTTTCACTTCCCCGGCAACGGCGCCAAAATGTTTGGTCAATTTAGAGTGTTCTAAATTGCTATATTAATTGTCAATCTGAGAGTCGTAAATTGATGAAGTGAGGTGTGCTATATATGCAAGATAACTGATTTCTTACTTTTTATCGTTTTTTATTTTTAGTTTGTTTTTGGGTTTATCTTCGTTGATTCCCTAATGTGAGATGGTAATTCTAAAAGACAAGTATGGATAAAAATGTTCAAGGCAATGATATCCTTTAAAATGATTTCCAAAACTTCAAGCTTGCAAAAAGGTTTTAAAACATGTAATGATGAAATTAATTCCTAAAAGAGAATGAAAATATGCCACTATTCTAATTAAACAAACAGTGAACTATTGATCATGAAACCCAGTATCCTTGCTGCTGTATAAATATAAAAGAAACTGAACTCAAAGAAATCCAAAAATTGCAAGCAAAGTAAACTAAAGTCAAATTACATCAACTCATATTCTGATCCCTCACCATTCGTCTCGCTCTGGCTTTCGGAGATAATCATAAACAATTTGAGCAATCTGATATCTAATTTGTAGAAAATAAAACTAGTATCAAACTACACACTTATACTTCAACCCCTCACCATTAGTCTCGCTATGGCTTTCGGAGGTAATTGAAAATGACATGAGCAATTCAATATCTATTTTGCAGAAAAGTAAACTAATACCAAACTACACACTCATACTTCAATCCCTCACCATTAGTCTTGCTATGGCTTTCGGAGGTAACTGAAAATGACATGAGCAATTCAATATCTATCTTGCAAAAAAGTAAATGAGCAAAACTGAAGTAAATAAAACAGTGCTGGAACTAAGAACTAAGAAAAATAAATCAGCAGAAGGACAAGAATAATTCCATGTCATTAGCCATTATAAAACTATGTGCAAATGCCCAGGCTGCCTACTGTAATCTGAAACAAAGACATTGATCAGTTAACAACATTGTAAAGCATAAAACTATGGACAACGATTAGCGTTAATACCATAAGAGGTGCAATATATACAAGTGAATGATTATGGCATAAGGAACGTAAAGAAAGAAAGCATGAAACTATACAACAATTCACAAAAACTCGGTGTGTACAGGGGCCCTTTGCACAACCTCAAGCAATCAGCAATCAACCAAGAATTGAGCTTATAAACAGAGTCTTCTCATGTATTAAAATGCAGTCATAACATAGAAATAAGGTCACGGCATAGTGGGCTCGTTAAACAGTCAAAATTACATTACCAAAGCTAGCTATTATGCATATGAGAACACTTTATTTATAACAGAGGATGACATAACTACTTTCCTAAAATCTGCGCTGATAAACTACACATGAACAACCACGTCCAAGAATCTAGTATTATGGATGCTGTGAAGATTAGATCTATGGAGGGTGGCTGTTGGATTCGGTTCATGGAGCAGTCCACAGGTGTTGATATGTCCCCAGAAATCTAGGAACGGCCACGCAAGTCTTCACGTGGTAAAAAACAGAGTTCTGTCACCATAGGACTCTTACGTTGACCACCACTTGACTACCTTTGACCACGACCTTCTTTGGTGAATTCGACTAAGCCAATAGGACTCGGTCCATGTCCACGTCATTTGCAACTTGCCCATGTGGCTAGATTTTCCTGAAGACACCTGTAACATAGAATTTAACAAAAAGGTTGCGGAAAGTTGAACTGGCTGCGGAAAGTGACAAGATTCCGCAGCTGAATGATCAAAAATCTAATTCAAACAGCAGACACAAAACATAGTTAGAAAACCACTTTATATGCTCTTTTTAAACTAATATGCAATGATTTGACAACTTAGGAGGTCCAGGTAAATGGAAAAAGGATAGAAAGGTGTATAGGGAAGATGCAAGTTTGGGGCTCAACAAGTTGTAGGATACTATTTGTGGATGATTGGTCATGTTGGTAAAAATAGATGGACTTCTATTTTTAGACATATGGGCGGAGTCTATTTTTAGACTGCCAGGCTAAAAATAGAATAGTCGAATATTATTAGCTCTTAATAATATTTGGACTATAAACATTATCTTATCCTCATGGAGCACTTCAATTCGAGCTACGGATGTGGCACATGCAGCTGTCAGAAGGAAATACGCTTTTCTTATGGGTCAATTGAGTTATTGCATGATGGACTTCAGATAGAACTCAAGTGATTGATTTTGGTGGAGTTGATTGAGGAGTTGATGGAGTTGTGTTCAGTTTGACTTGGTTGAACTAGTTGCATTTAGTCTAACTGCAGAATACACTAGTGATGAGTGATGTGAATTAATTATTAATTAATTCACTAATTATTAACTCATAAAGCAACTAAAGAATACATCAGTTAACTTAGTCCATGGACAGTTCAATGGAGACAGGTGTTAGAGGTGGAGACTACTATCAGTTGTGACTATAGTTGTTCATGAGATTTGCACAATCAATGATTGAGATTTCCAATGAGGATTGCACGATACAAGCCAAGGAAAACGAGCTTGGATCATTCCTATTCTTGCTTTGGATTGCGCAGTAGAGGCAGGCAGACAACGGAGTAGATTTGAACCTGTGACTTGATTCAGATCTGAGCTAGTTTGTGTGTAACAAGTGGAGATAGTACTGAGTACTTGTGAGGAGTATTGTACTATGTATTGTTACATGTTCTCTATCATTATAATATACAGATAGTTGGGGGTTTTCAACTGTATGCTTTCCTCAGTTACATACTGTGTTGATATGTGTTATTGATGTGTTTCAATGTGCGCATGCGAATGTTTTGATTCTGCAAATTGATGATCAACGTAGAGGAGGTTATGTATTATGCATGCATTCCGCAAATAGTGTATAATCAGGATAATCTCTGTGAATAAGTGTCATATTATTCAAAATTTCTACATTAACTTATATTTCTAATAATCATGACCAAACTTGCCTTTCAACTGTTAATTGTGCACTCTTGTGCCATGTATCACCCACCCAAGTGTCACCAAATCTCTAACTGATCAATAGCCCAAGCATATTCATAACTCTTATTGATTAATAACCAATAGGAATGGAAAGTTCTTTAACCTCTTATCATACATTTTGATTTCATTCATATTTTTTTATTTTTAAATATGACCTATAAGGTGATCCCTTTTACATCTGCCACTGCCATGGTGGTCTTGGCCCAAGTTCCCTCACCAACCAAAATACTTGAGATTCGTTTTATGATATCTCATCGAATAAGCTCTATAACTTGACTTGAATAATAATGGAAGTGCACTCGGACAATGGCCTTTCAAATATAATGAGAATAACAAAATTTTGAGTGGAGTGAACTATTTTTTTGTGGACCCTTCCCTATACTTTTCCATCCCATTTGAACCTAGTTGGATTCTTCTTAATCACATAGATCTAGGTATTTTCCTCAAACCCATAATGTTTATACCGGATACATGGAAAATTCTACTCAAAATGTATTTTACATTTGTTCTGAATCTTATTGGTGGGTTTTGGAAACTAAAACCTTAAGCAAGTAACTCTAGTGATCAAGAGCATGTAATGTGAAATATTTCATATAAATATAGAAATCAAGAAAGATATACCATGTCAATTTGACTTTTTTAGCTTTAACTATAAAGTGATTGATGACCATCTTGGCTTGTGGATATTATTGCTACTACATCCACCTTTCGAGCCCTACTGCCAAAGGAATGTTTGAGGCCCAGGCCTAAGCTCTCTACTATTGATGACTATGTTTGAACCACTAACA
Organism: Pinus tabuliformis; assembly: GCA_031772625.1. Classification (NCBI taxonomy): domain Eukaryota; kingdom Viridiplantae; phylum Streptophyta; class Pinopsida; order Pinales; family Pinaceae; genus Pinus; species Pinus tabuliformis. The sequence continues at coordinate 556,774,268 of CM062815.1, forward strand.
AAATACCAATGAGAACTCCAACTAGGCATTTCATAATGAATTTTTATTTTTGTTTATATTCAATAACTAGTTTAATGTGCTATGTTGTAACCATCGGTGGATTGTAGGAACTATCATAGCTACTTACATGAGGACAAGAAGTAGTAAAGGACCTTTCATTAAGGTCCCTTCATATAGGAATGAAGGGGAACCATTAATTAGTCAACCATGGCCTATATTTGACGATACATAATGTGTTATTCATTAAGGAACATCATACTAGTGGGGTGACATTTATTGAATGTTCCAAAATGAGGATTTCCCTTAATTTCCTCCTGAGGATCCTAACTTGGGAGTTTACCAAATAGTTAGATACTCTTCTCTCCACAAAATAGCATCCCATCGAATATTCCCATGTATTGAAATAATTGGTTGGATCCTCAACAAAGTTTATGTAAAGCATAAAATGACTAATGTTATGAAGGGTAATAATCTATTTTATTTTATATTCTATCCATCAACTAAACAATAGATAAAACACCTATTGAGGAGGTAGATGTTTCTAAAATTGATTAAATTCTTTCCCCATAGGCCTCAGAGAAGTAATGACGAAATTATGGATTCCTAGAAAACAATTCAAAACTAGGAAATTTGGTTCATATTCCACCAATCTCATAAGGACTCCTTATAAGTATGTTGTAGCCTTCCTTTGTAGACTATATGGGGAACCAGATGCTATACAATTCAAGAAGATGTGGGTTCCTCTCATATATCAATTCACTGCCATAGGATTCACTTTCGATTGGGAAAATGTTCTCTCTAAAGCCTTAGAAGATTCCATTAAAGAAGGAAAGAACCTAATTTTGAGTGGACATCCACAGTTTTATATGTCTTCTTATTTGTTGGATGTACTGTGCATAGTACAAACATTCCTTGATATGGATGGTAATGGCCGGAAAGTGCTCCCCCAATACACATCTATTGCAATGACCTACAAGAGAACAAATATTAGGGTGTCTACACTAAGGCATGTGAGAAGTTCCTCATCACCCTATATTATTTCTATTTGGTGTTCCATCATCCTACATTAAAGATAAGGAAATGCTAGTAGTTGGGAGATGGGTGACTAGTATGCATTAGAGCATTGGGCATATATCAAGGTTCATGGCACAATCAATGTGTATTATTTTATTTTTACCCTATTTAATATTGTAACTATTTTCTTTCTCTAGTTAATAACAATGAAAAAGGTTGGCTAAGCAAGAGCACTAAAGGGGATATGATATCACAAGATGGGAAAGGTGAGGAGTTCTAGGGGCTTTTATGCCTAAAAAGATATATCTCATGATATCTTGATACTTCATTCATTTTCAAAATTTAGTTTCCAATTTGAAATAGGTTGTGAGGCATGGAGGAAAAAATCATTCAATATAGCCCATTACTTCCTTTAAATTAGAAAGTTGTCTTTTTTACATTCTAGGAACAAGAAAGAAGTTGGGGGGGGCGGGGGTTTGGGGGGGGGGGGGGGGTTGGGTGTTGGTGGTGTGTAGAAGAGGGAGTTTATTGTTTGTAGGCATGCAAGAAAAAAATTGAATTGGGAATAATGGCTAGGAGAAAAACAAAAAAATAAGCTTTATAGAGAAAGAGAGAAGGAAAAAAAGAGAGCTACTACATTATAGATCGAACTAGCCATGGAAATGAGCCAAGAAAGTTGTTTTAAAAAAGTAATAAACTAGGAAAATTTTCACATTCTTTTAGATATCATCCTATACCTTTCTATGTACACACTAAAGAGAACTAGAGGGAGGAATTTTGAAGGCATTGTTTAGCAGAGAAGGAAGTCATGATTGTTTTGTGTGGGGTAGCTAATGTGCATGCCTAAGAGTTTCTCTATCCTCAAGAAAAACTTAGTAGTGAAATTGTCTTGGTTTGCACCTATTTAAATTAAATTGAATTTAGATCCTTATTTCCTACTTTATCTTTTGGTAACATGACCTAGCTAGGGGTGGTGTCCACAGAGGACTACCTATGGTGGGATGGAAATCACTTGGTATCAATTGATTTGTTGATCATCATTTTTCACATAGATGAGTCCTTTATCTTTGTTATGAAAATTCTTTATATTTTATACTTGTTAACATACCTTTTTTCACTCAAGGTTAAATATTAAATATTTTTGAAGCTTTAAATGAACTCTATGTGCTTGTTTTCAATAAATAACATATGTTGCCCACGGGGCTTTGGATTGACGGTGAATGGGTGCAGTGTTAAGGCACTCCTTGCGATAGGTCACTGGTTCAAATCCCTCGTGGGTGCTTACCTACAAAAAAAAAATAACATATTTTATGCATATAAAATTAATATACTTTTTCGGAGATAGGTAAAATATTGCAAGGATGAATATAATGTGTATGATAATTATTGTCTAAGTGTTATATTCTTTGCATAGGTAGCCCCACATGTGATTTTAAAAGGTTAACATTAAATTTCCATTGACATCTCAACTAGAGGTGGAAAACACATGGCTAAGGAAGCAAGTACAGGAAAAAGAGAGTCAATTGGCCACCATGGAGGCACTCTAGTGCAGGATGTCGCCAAAGTTATATGCCTTGTAATCAAAGATCAATGGTTGTAATTTCAAACAAAGACACTAGAACAATGGGGGACTATGCCTTTCCAAGACTATAGGCACTTCATTGAGCTATGTGACCACAACACCCTAGAGGATAAGGCCAAGATATCTAAATTCTACATACAAAACTTAGACTTAACAAACTTGAATGTGTGGGACCCCAATGAAAAGTTGGGGGACTTAGAACTAATGGCCCTAACATCATGGATGAGTCATGATGAGACCAAGGCTAAGGAGGTAAAGAGGGTGTTGGAAAGAGAAGAAAAAGAGCCCCTTTACACCAGAGTAGAACAAATAAATTTAGTGGCTATCATTAGCGCCCACAACATCATCGCCAATGATCCCCAACTTGCACCAAGATACCTAGCTACACAAGAGAAAGAAGTTACACATTTTGAGGACACCTTGAGATTGCTAGGGGATGAAAGCCAACAAGCATGCCAAAGGAGATGGGGAACCTTACCATACAGCCTAAGGATCAGGGAGTATCATTCCCCTAAAAGAACGAGAGATGCAATAGAAAGGACCCCACTGTATAAGAAGGCACTACAGAGACTAAAAATCAAATGGATTGGTTTGAAACTCAGTCCACCCTTGCTATTGGGTATGCTAGAAGGAAGAAAGGAGGAAGAAGAAAGAAAGAAGTGGGAGGAAATAGAGAAGCATACAAGATTTTATCCATAAGAGAAACTCCATCAACAGAGGCCTGGGATGTCAGAGAGGCCACAAGATCTATGAAAGACATGGACATAGACTATGTTGCTCAGAAGATGAGCAACACTTTCAGTAGGGGGGTGATGGTGAGGCTCATCAATATGTGAATTATATGGGCCTTAAAGCCACTCTCCAGCTTATTAAAACAAACTTTTCTCACATTCCTTTACATATTTTATTATATTATTCTTAGTGAGAAGGGTAAAGGTGAAATGTTATGTCATGTGGCCTAATGTGCATTAATTGCAAGATTTGGAGCTGTTTTAGGCTAATTTAAGTGTAGGGACTCGAAGTAGACAAGAAATAGGTATTTAGGAGATTGGATCTCCCTTATTAACTCCTAAATCACTCAAATATTCCTCCACCAAATCTCATCATCTTGGAGTTACAAGCAGTCAAGCCCATCGAGTTCATTGGGGGCCAAGCTGGTGACAGTTGAGGACAAGTTAATATTGAGTTTGGGAGCCAAGCCTCCCTAATTTTAAGGAATTTGTTGGTAGCTTAAGTTGTATAAATAGGAAGGCATAGGGCCTCATGAAGATTCAGTGTTTTATGGTATCCAAGAGAAATTTTAGAGCTAATACATTGTGACTAATTACTCTTATGCATTTTTGACATTTTGATGAGAATGAGAAGCATTTCCTTGATCCAACACTGAGTTGACTCAAAGGGATGAAGCTCTTGGGTTAGGGACCAACCCTAGTAGCATAGGTTCCTATTTTTGTATATGTATGATTAGATTACATCCATAGTTATTTGTCGAAGTTATTTCTGCTTTATTTCATTTACAAGTACTTGAATGATTGTTTAGTTTTGCTTCCATTAGTTGAAAAGTTAGCTCAGTGGTACAATAGTGAAAGTGAATACTTAAGAAAATATTGTGATAGTGGCCTCCTCCTCATCTTCCTCATGGGATCATGGTTTGAGGGCCCCATTCTCACATCCCCAAAAACAGATTTGTCTGTTTACATCATTGCATGGCTAGGGCTCTTGATTGAGTAGATTATTGTTTGTAATTCCTTAAAAGTACCTGCAGTTGTCATTTTGGTTTCTTGGAGTTGTTGTAGCCTATAAAGCATTGTATTTCATAGATTTCGCCATTATCCATCAATAACTTTGTTTTTCCTAAATTCAACTCAAATAGAGGCAGAAAACACATGGCTGAGGGAATTATAGGAAAAAGAGAGCTAATTGGCAACCATGGCAAGCCTATCCATGGAGGCACTCCAGTGCAGGATGTTGCCAAAGTCATATGCCTTTTACCTCAAATATTAATGCTTGCAATTTCAGATAAAGACACTAGCACAACAGGGGACTATGCCTTCACAAGATTATAGGCAGTTCACTGAGCTACGTGACCACAACACCATAGAGGATAAGGCCAAGATATCTGAATTCTACTTAGACAACTTGGCCTTAACATAATTGAATGAGTGGGACCCCAATGCATATTTGGGGGACTTACAACTAATGGCCCTTACATCATGGATGAGTCATGAGGAGGCCAAGGTTAAGGAGGTGAAGAGGGTGTTGGAAAGAGAAGAAAAAGAGCCCCTTTACATCAGAGAAAATTAGATCAATTGTATGGATGTCATTAGCATCCACAACATCATTTCCAATGATCCCTAACTTGCAATAAGATACCTAGCTACACAAGAGAAATAAGTTTCACATTGAGGACACCTTGAGATTTCTAGGGACTGGAATCTAGAACACATGTCAAATGAGATGGGGCACCCTACCATATAGCCTAAGGATCAGGGAGTATCATTCCCCTGAAAGAATGAGAGATGTGCTAGCAAGGACCCCTTATATAAGAAGGCACCACAAAGATTCAAAATCAACTGGACTGGTTTAAAACTCGGTCCACCCTTGCTATTGGGTATGCTAGAAGGAAAAAAGGAGGAAGAAAATAGAAATCAGCAGGAGGTGTTAGCGCTCCTCAATGTTCCAAGGCTGAGAAATGAGACCAAAGGAGGTAACCTCACACCAACTTTTGACTTGGTAGCTAGCCCTACCAAATCAGAGAGGGCTCTCTCTAGAATCCCATAGCCAATGAAATGAATGGAGAGGAAAATAGATGTTAGGCTATATATTCATCTCATTAGGGTTTGATTTTTAAGGTTTGTTGGATCAGGGTTGCGAAAGATAAGTTGCAGAGATACAATGGGCAAGGTAGGTATGATTAGTGACATATTTTTGTTGTCATTATGGTATAGGGTTGAAATACAAGAGGATCAAAATTAGCATAAACTTATGAATTCATTTATCAGAATAAATGAAACATAAACATGAAGATCTCATCAAAATAGAGCACAAAACTATGAACTCTGCTTAAAAACTCATGAGATGATCACATGAAATCATAGATATGGTAGAAGAGAGAAATAAATATTTGAACTAATGATTAAACTAAGAAAAAAAAGTTCACCAAACATAACACAAGAATCCCAAGATAATAGATGCAACTGAATGCATTATTCTTGTAAAAATATGGTGTACACTAGCTCCAATATTTTGACTCTCAAATGTCCAACCCCTCATTTGACTTAGATCAGGCTACATATATATGAAAAACTACATTACCCCCTCTTAGGGGTCGAATTTAGCATCATATGACATATTACATGAATGTCTCCAACCATACCAAAAACTAGGGAGGTTAGAAACCAACTCCCTATTTAGACCTAACTGACTTAGTTGACTTTTACAAGCATTAATTACCATAAAATTTACATGAAAATGACCTTAACCATCATTATTACATTCAATTACATCATAAAAACACCTAGGAAGACAAATTACATCATGTGAAAGTGACTTTGCCTCAGAAAACTTTGAACTTTGACTTTCTGACAGAAGCGCAATGTGCCTGTCAGAAGCGCAACATGCCTTTGTAGAGAACTTTTTTGTTATAGATCTAACCCGAAATATTATAGATCTGATATGAAAATATGAGATAATGCAAATAAACCCAGAAATAATATGAAATGATTCTTTATTGATCAAACCCTTAAGGTAGGGCAACACCATACATTCACTCCTTAAGGAAGGAGAACACTCCACAAGCCATATGCATGTTCATACAATAATCCTTCACTCTTTCTCCATGTGGAGTCTCTAGCCTCTATATAGGCCTCATACATACAATACCATGGATCATTACCATGGTTCCCTCATACCATCAAACTAATACCATGGGCCCATTACATTATTATTAACTACTTGTGGTCCCTTACATGATATGGGTTAACCACCTTATTTATTACTATGGCCCATCCCATTATTACATTATTACCTTGGGTACCTCCCTTGGTACCCCATATTATCCCCCCTAGGTATATAACATTCCACCCCCCTAAGCATGTTTCGTCCCTGAAACATGGGAAGAACACAAATAATAAGATCTACTCAAAAGAGTAGTCCACTGATACCATGCACGTGCATCTAGCCATCCAAGAGAAAGGTGAACCCTCGATCTCGCTGATGCCTCGCTCGCTTGAGATGGAAGTTGACCGTGGCAGCTCTTCTGTGTTGATGTGTAGTAGGTGGATCTTCTCTCCTCGCTATCTGTCATACGGGGGTTGTTGTCCTTGTGACTACTTGGTTTCCATCTTGATGGTTGTCTTGCGGGGTGATGTGGGTGATGATATGTTGAAGTTTTAACCCACGATGTCTTTTTCTTTAATTCACCCTGCTGTGGTGCCTGTTGTGGTGTCTTCTTTTCCAATATGACTTCAACCACTGAACCCTCATCATATGTGTCAGCACCTGTTACCTTTTCGGCTTCAGCCTCTGTTTGTGTTTGATTGTCGACCATCAACTGCTCATCATCTGATATGTCAGTCCTTGGAACATCTTCTGCGTCAACCTCCGTGGACTCTACCTGTTTATTGATGGAAATATCCTGTAATGTAATTTTCTTCTTTTTATACCAGAGCTTCAGGAATTTCTTCTGCACATTAATATTGATAGTACCCACAGATTCCATCCAAGGATATCCCAAAACAACATCCATATTATTCATCTCTGAAGTATAAAAATCACCATGCAACACATACTTATCCATAGAAATCTTCAAATCCTTATACACTTGAACATCCTCATCCTCCACCTGTGTGTTTTTAATGTTTTTTGCAGGAACTTGCAATTTTTTTGCCAAATTAACATGGATGAAATTATGCTTGCAACTAGGATTTATAGAAACAATGATCTTCTCTTTCTGAATCAATCCATGAACCTGCAGTAAGGAGACACCCACAGCAATTAACCCCTTATGTGTCTCATTCTCCTTTTTTCTACCCCGAGACCATTTGTCCAAAAAGATTTTTTCAAATTATGCATCTGAAAGTTTGGTCAACTGCTTTAAGTCAAGTGATAAATTCCACTTTTGAGTCTCATCTCTCATATTAAGCACCATTAGAAGCTTCCAATATGTCCCATGTGTGGACTTGTATCTTTGTATGAATTCTTCAATAGTAGGACCATCATCTTTTCATGTAAAATATAGAACCTTTCTAGAAGCCACGAAGAGAGTTTTGAAAAAAAATCACTTACTTGGCGAAAATTGGAAATTGTCACAGTTTAGTCAATATTGCTTAGAATCCCTATTATGACCTGTTTTTGGAAATGGAACAACCATTCTGCATCTGCCCATGTGATAGAAATTTTGATCCAGACAATGAAATTTCAAATCTGCACTGCAACTCTCCCGTCGTCACCAATATTTCTGCAAAAAAAAACTGATTTTAAATCAACGATATCTCCCTCATCCAGACTCCGATTCGACTGATTTTTTTTGTTTTGAAATTAGGTATTTTTTCACAAAGATTCCAGATCTACAATTAGATTTTGTAGATCGTGCATCAGGACGTCCAAATCTGATCTGCAAACTCGCCGCCCCCGAAATCCTGCAAAAATTAAAAAAAAAAAAAAATCTCCACTTTTGTGCCCAAGAAAGTGCTCTGATACCACTTGTTATAGATCTAACCCAGAATATTATAGATCTGATATGAAAATGTGAGATAATGCAAATAAACCCAGAAATAATATGAAATGATTCTTTATTGATCAAACCCTTAAGGTAGGGCAACACCATACATTCACTCCTTAAGGAAGGAGAACACTCCACAAGCCATATGCTTGTTCATACACTAATCCTTCACTCTTTCTCCATGTGGAGTCTCTAGCCTCTATATAGGCCTCATACATACAATACCATGGATCATTACCATGGTTCCCTCATACCATCAAACTAATACCATGGGCCCATTACATTATTATTAACTACTTGTGGTCCCTTACATGATATGGGTTAACCACCTTATTTATTACTATGGCCCATCCCATTATTACATTATTACCTTGGGTACCTCCCTTGGTACCCCATATTATCCCCCCTAGGTATATAACATCGTTTAAGTGGGCATGGTCAACATCAACAATATCTTAATTAACTATGACCATTTCATGTTCCCCTGAATTTTCAATTTTGTTAGATGTTGGAAAGCATCAATTCTAGTGTCATCACTCAGGCCCAAACATTGATGGTTTCCAAATGCAATATTTTCAATATCTTAACATCCTGACACTATAATAACAACCTATGAATTCAATGAATCTTGAGAAGCCTGATCTTCTCCCATATAAGATATAGGTGCAATAAAACTTGAAGGGGAGTACTCCAAACCACTCTGGTTATACATGAATTCTTCAAATCTCCCATGTATGTTACCTTCACATTTGACAGGTGCAAAACATTCAACTGAGAAAGATTTTACAGAGGCAATTTGTTTAACTAAAGAGGATTCATCATCTATCTTTGCAGCCTCGACAGTGAGAGTTGTAGAAACAAAATCTAACATTTTTTTCATTTGGTACTGATCAGGCTCCTGCAAGCCATTCTCGCCAGGAACATTTTCAGTTGGATCTTCATTTACACCAATGGTTTCATCAGCAGGATTCCATCCAAGTACCAATTCCGCAATGACATATCAATCAAGTCAACTATTTCTGTCACATCTTGATAAAAAAAAGGTTCAAGTTGCTCAATAATTTCATTTGCAAAACCAATAGTTGTATCACTGTCTATATAAAAGTGGAAATGAATATTCCTTGTAGGGTCTGGAGGAAGAGACAAAAACATCTCATTCGTGAATCATCTAGGAAAAACTAAACTGTGATACTACTAAAATGCCCAAATAATTTAAACTATGAACCAGAAAAGATCTGCCCACAAATGAATAACTTTTATCACAAGTTGGAATTTATTACCTTCTTGGTCTGCAATGTGGAAATGTACAAATATCTTATTGTTATCTTTTATCTTCCCTTTTAATTTTAATTTTTTACCATTTGTCGAGCTTCACACTCCCAGGCTAGCCAAGGGTGGACTAGAACCAATTTTCTTTGTTTCAGAACCAGAAGGAATCTGGTTCTCTCCATCAGTATCCATAGATGAATATTCAGAGGGAGGATGTGAAACAACATTGACATCATTACAAATTGATGATATCTCATCATTTCCACTGGTGCCCTTCTCTTCCAAAGCCTTAAATTCTTCTTTCTTGTCTCCTAGTCTGGGCATGACAGATGTTGAGGGTTGGGTGCAATCTGTAAACTCCTTATTCCCATCACATTGAAGAAAATGATCCAACAAAAGCTCCTTTGCAGACAATCTCTGGGTTGTTGCAACCATACATTTTTCAATGAATGCTCTTGTTTGTGGATCTTTTATTTTATTCAAGGAAACAGGATTTATAGCTTGATGAAGGAAGTGAAATAATCATAGTGCATCAACAAAGGAAATGTTGGGTAAACATTAATCGAAAAATTTCTAAGGGAATTAAAACTGAAAAATACTTAATAATGAGATGACAGAAAAATAACTTACAAATGTCACTTTTCTATAAATTTGAGCTATATTATTGCATTCGTTGTACGAATACTCAAAGGTCACCATCTCCAACAGGCACATACCAAAAGAATAGATGTCAACCAATCGATCATAATCCTCTTCATAAAGCTCAAGAGCCATAAATTCTAGAGTCCTTGCAAATTACAATTATTCAAATGCATGAAACCACACTGCTTTTAGGGATCATACAATTAAAGAGATTTTTTCCAAAAACAATTATGAACCTTACCAATAACACTATGAACACGTGCTTACCACATTATAGTGGAAACTGGTGATTTGTTATGAACAACAATTCTTCCGTGCTAGCTAATAAAAGTAGAGAAAAAAAATCAATTCTCATAATATACAATATTAAATGCAAACATCATTATTTCAAACATATTTGTAAAATTAATTGCAACTTTCCAAAGCATGGAGAAACAATCACAAATACAATGTCTTTCCATGTTAAAATTACACACCAGAGAAGCATTGATTGAATGTATTTCTCTAGGCATGCAACTATTTGAATAAAAAACAATTTCATATTTGGCTAAAATGAACTTCTAAGTATTCTTCAAGGAACTGAAATCGAAATGGGCATTCAACTCTTCCATATTAAATTTTGGATTTAGATAATTTCAACCAAAAAATCAATTATAAGGAGCATGATTCTGTGTAATTTTGAACATCATTGTTTTGATGTTTCTAAATGCAAGTGGGTCTTCAATAAACTAATATATACTTACTATGAAATATTTATACCATTATTGATAAGTAGAAATGCACTTAAAACAAATGAGTAGAAGGATGATCAATGAAAACATGAATTGGCATCACAATGCATACTGAAATATCTTAACCAAAACAAAGCGAGTCTCCTAAAGAGCTAAAATGTACTTCTCTTTAAAGTCCATCTACTGTATACTTATAGTACGTCTGGAGTTCATCTATGGACAGGGGTACATGTATTCTCTAGAACACTCTACATTACCTTTTAGTTTCTCACCTTTATCTCTTTCTAAAGATTCATAAAATTAAGACTTCGACTTCTTTAATACTTTCCAGATTTGAGGTCACACTACTTTCTCTATTTGATTCCTCTCAAGTAGTCAAATCCTCTTGAACCTTTGGCTGACATAGTTGGAGGTGAGAATGGAAGAACTGGACCATTGGAACAACATTATTTTGTATCAATATGTTTTAATTTTTAGCAAACTAATAGCACTAGACACTGTTAAACATCACAAATTTGTATTCAATAAACAATGTGTTTGGTATACTCTTTAAGGAGATACAAGAATGGAAGATCACCAAAGACTACAACCACAACAAGGATAAAATCTATAAGCCACCATAGTGAAAGAAAATGCCATAAATGAATTCCTACAGTCAACAACCATGGTGAAATAGAAGTACTAACCTTCTACATACAATTTTTATAGGGTGGTTTCTGGAGAATTATGTTATTTCCCAAGCATAATTGAATTGACTTCTTCAAATGAAAAGGGGTCCTCCCAATAACGCCCATAACCTCATTCGAGCCACAAACCTCAACCCAATTATAAACTTGTCCTCAACAATAGCTACAATATGACCACAGACTATGGAAGCCAAAATCATGTTATAAGTTACCAACCAATGCAATCAAAACCAACACACTGAAGAGGAAACTCATGCCAGGCTAAAAAGGAACAATCCAGTCCTTTATCACCATCTTTGCAACAATATGTAAACAATTTCTTATGCACAATTTCATGAGCAACTAAAACTAATGCATTTAAATGTAATTGCCAAAGAAGTTCACTTTGTTAGTTCTAACAATGAACTTTTGCCATGTTATTCATACCTGTCAACAATTATAAGGGTTCCAGATTTTGTAACTAAGGTTTTTGCCCAACCTTTTTTCATACTCCATGCATCGATTAAGTAAGATTCATGAGGGTTGAGTTAACATCTCGAATTCCTACCAACACTTAAAAAGGAAAACATATATTAGAGCAAATGGAAACCTCAGTCATCATGTATATGAGCTAGAATGTACATAGTATATAATTAAGAGTTTGGATGAGTCAAGTTGTAATTGATTTATAATCAACGAAACGAGAAGAATGGAATGACATAATGCTTGGAATAGCCTTTGTGAGGCACCTGGAGGGAAGCTAAATAGAAAATTGACCAAAATAAACCTCACAGTATATCAGGTGGCTCGAGACTTGGTTGCAGGGGAAAGCAAATGACAATAATGAAAATGAGTGAACGGTAGGGTTAGTATTTTGGGAAGCCTAACCCTCTTCCCCAACTAACATATTGTAGAGGTCACAATCACTTCCTTGTTCCCTGATTCTGCTACTAATGCACCCTTCGTCCTGTGCTCCATGTTTCAATTCTTCTTCTCCCCCATCTCACTGTTGCCATTTGAATGCCTCTTTATTTCCCCTTCTACCGCTTCACTAAACTTACGTGTATTCTATTTCACCAGAGGTAGTTGCGGGAGGTTGAGTGTGACATTCTCTACCGTGTATAATGATCCAATGAGGAAAAATCCTCTAATCATTTAACACACAAAATCGACGATACATGCCACATTACAATGGCATGGGAGGGGAGTTCTTCCCAAAAAAACACCTTACAATGTAATTAGTTTTAAACAAATTTAAGATAATAAAATGAATTACTTATAAGATGTACAATATAGCGTAATAATTTTTTTTTCAAGTAAAAAAAAAAACTAACTCCATATCTTCAATATGGGAATGAAAAAAAATTAAATTTAATTCCAGTGGTAATGATTTGATAATGATTTTGCAACGACGGATTTTACCTGCGGACCCGATTCTGGGCGTAAGGGGCCTCGATATCTCGTAAGTAACTCATTCTTTAGTTCCTCCTATTTCCCCCTTTGAATTACGGCAACTGGTTATAGTCGTTAGCATCCCAGGCTAAGCGCTGAGGTTTTCTCGGCCTTCAGAAAATTCCCGTGAAAACTTTGTGGCCTTGTAGGCAAATGTTGTATTTCTTCTGAAAACAGAGTGAATACTTAAAAGAGGCATTCAGCTGCTAGGAATGGCCTGAAAATGAAGTTGTTGTGAGAATGCTTCTAAATTCTGCGTTTTTTCCCCTCCCTGAATTGGGTGCATTACGGAAGGGTTTTAACTCGAACGAGCCATATTTTGTCCGAAGCGTATAAGCTGTAGAAAACTGGTCAAATTTGACAATTTCTGCGACTTAAACGGTCAAAGAAATGAATGTGCTTTTCTGCCACTAGGGTTTTGATTTTTATGGCGTTAGAAGGAGATCCCGGCCCACTAGGCTAAAATCTTATATCGTTATTTTGTGCTTCTGGCAGGGTTTTTAACGCGGTAAATTCCGTGTTCCTCGTCAGAAGCCTTTTTCTGTTCGGAATAACTTTCTCTCAAGGTTAAGTAAGTCATCTGTTCATGGTAACCTTAGGCCGGCTGTGAAAAATGGCGAGATTAGACTATTTCGCGTCTTAACGGTCAAAAATTTGTTGCTACTTACAATTTCGTGATATGAGACTTTTCTGTCTTGAAGGGCTTGGAATAGGCTTAAATAATGGACCTTTAATTCCTCTAGCAGGGTTTAAAATCGTTGAGCTCTGTATTTAATGTAAAAATCGTTTTCTTGTTGGGAACATTTCTCTTTTGAGATAAGTTAATTTCTCGTCGGTACTTTAGGTAACAGAACAAGATGTTAGTAATGTGACGGTCCGCGTGTTTAGCAACTATTAAAATCGCTACTAAGTTCAAAGTTTTTTTTGTTTGTTTTCTATTTCGAATATGCTTACCGGCTTAAGAGAGTTGTTATGTGGTTTTGAAGCGACAAATAAGAGGGTCTAATTGGGACTGGTACACTCATCCACCTGATCGTTGTAATGGTTTGTCCTAGGAGAATGTTAAGAACGCTGGACGTGTCGGTAAAAGAAGGCACGGGTTTTGGCTACAGAAGGCTAGAGGAGTAGGTAGTACAAGGTCATAGGTGTGGGCGACGTGGTTGTGGTTATGGTGAGAGAGCGTGGCATAGGCAGAAGAGGAAGCAGAGGTAGAGGCAGGAGAGGAAGCAGAGGTAGAGGCAGACCGCTTCTCCCTTCTTGGCATGGCCAGGGAGCAAAACTCTTTGATGGCAACATCACCAGGCCATATCAACACCTAGTTGTAGACTTGGAGGCCTAGGAGGCGGGCAATACTGGCGATTTCACAATTTGCTGGGTTGCCACGTCAGCTATCAGGAACATGCTATTGTGGTGCTCAAGGGACATGTTTTGGATTTTGACTCACTTGAGTAATGCCTGGGCAACGTTGCAAACTATTGTTGGTGTTTTGGGCTTCGACTTCTAAATCCTTCCTCGCCTATGAACACTTCCTTCTCTTAGAGCCCCATAGATTCTACCTTGTAAGACACCAGACCCCGAAGGTAGAATCTGTGTAACATTGAGGGCCAATCCTCATCCAGACCTTGACAATAGCACAACACAATGGAGGACATTCCTATGGATACCGACACATTTGGTAGCGAAGGATTGCAAACCAGGGGCTAGGGTGGCATCATCCGGCCTCCACCAACAGTGCACCAACCACTAGTTGGGAACCTTTTGCCAACTAAGCACCCTTTGCCTGATGACGATGACTACTATAGACCAATGCCAGTGGAATGGGAAGATCCACCCGAGATCAAGCATGGCGAGGAGAACCTCGACACGTAGAACTTTGCATTATTTAGGCTATCATTGCAACTCAGGCATTTTAAGGTTACTATCCTTCTTTTCTTTTCAATTTTCTTTCTGATGTTCTAAACTATTCGGGAGGTCATTTGGTTTTCCTCACAAGAGCAGATGGTCCTACATGTAATAGTTTTTTACAACCAACCTCTATTGCTTTTGGCTCAATCCAATAATTGGCTGGCCAAGACTCTCTAAGCATGTAAACTCTACATTTTTTGTAATACAAAAATTGCTAACTTACAAAAAATATATATGCTTGTGTGATTTATTTTGTGATATTTATTTTCCTGCAAGTGTGACAATTACTTTCCTACAATTGTGCTCTTTACAGTCCTGCAAAATGTGAATTGGATTGCAAGTAGATTTCTCTTGGTGACTTGTGAAAGCATCTCAATATCTTGTCTTGTGACACTCATTTAGATTACTACAACTTCAGATTGTACTAACACATATGGTGCATGACAATTTGCAAGTTCTATTTGAACCTCAAATTGACAATTAAATGTACAGTCTTTTGGTTGTATTTCTAAACAATTAGAAAGGTAATTGAAAGGCCTGCTATTTTTGGTTCCAATTGTCATTAATTTAGTAAGTTGTCAATGATATAGCAATTATTTGATTTTTTGCTTCAATAGAAAGAATTTCTTTTCATGAAGATTAATACAATCAATTCTTTTACAACGAGTTACTTAGACAAAACATATTTTTAATTTCTCATGCCCATAACTAGACATCAGAGTTGTAAAATATAACTAGGTTTGGTCTTCATAATGACATGTAATTATGATCTTTGTAAATGATGAAATAAAAAGAATAAAATTATTTTTGTAATGCCTTGCTTCATTTTTTCATGAGTAAGAGATTTTACTTGTTAGTGGCTCCTATTGAGAGCTTTAGGATTTATCATTAACTGAAAGAGTCAATGTCATGTATGAAGAGCTCTTCTTGAGCATATGTAAAATGTATATGAGTCTATGTCTATGTCTAAATAGCCCTCCAAATGACAAGCACAATCCTCCTCTTCATGTCGGCTTCAAGTAAAGATTAGACCTTCATGTCGACTCACAATTAAAGGGATACATCTCTTCGTTGGATCATGTCGGCTTATTATGGAGACAAACTACTATATATACCCAGCAAGGATCTTTGCATAAGCATAGTTCAGAACTTAGACAACTCTGAGATTTTCAGTGCTAGATATAGTCAACAGTTTGTGGATCTCTTTGAAGTTTTGGATAAATAATGGCATCAAGCTCAGATCTCCGCAAAAGAACAAGTATGATTTCTCTGAAATTTGGGTCACAGTCACAGTGATAAGAAAGGAGTCTAGTTCGGATGTCAAGATACATAATGAACTCGGAATAGTGATGAAGGAATAGCAAAGATCTTTCATGATGAAGGGACAACAAAGATACAAGCAAGGAGGATCTACAGTAGACAGTTTGGATGCCTCTTTGATGGACAATGTTATAAAAGTAGACAACTCGGATGATAAAGGCTAGAAGGAACTCAGATCTGTCATGAAGGAACAACGAAGACATTGTAGAGACTTCAAATGATGCAAGGTACAGTTCAACGCTATAATGGAGACAATACTTTGATGAGCTATGTGCTATGATTCGGTTCAGGTCTATTATAGTCTCGGTACAACTACAGTAAGAAGATCTTAGTGCTATGATGAAGTCACAATGACAAGAAGGATCAAAGGAAAGAGGAAGAGAAGAAGAGAAGACAATGTCTTGGTCTTGGAGTGGCTATTAGGTCAAGGGTCTTGGTCTTGGTATTCGTTAATTGGAATCTCTATAAGAAGAATGTGTGTGGGTTTTCCTCTCAAAAGGTGAGATGTTTTGGCCCTGGCTGAGAAGCCTACATACTGTGTCACTTGTCTCTTTTACTATGCATGTTGGTGATTGTCATGATGAAAGAACACATTAATAAACTAACGAAGAAAAGACTATAAGATAAGAAGTAAAAGTGCATCACAAGCAATTATCAAGCAGAGAAATTATTAACTTTAAATGCCCTAGATTCCTCAACATGGTATCAGAGCTAAGGTGTTGAAGTCAAAGGAAAGTTATCAAAGAGACATTCAAGGATCAAGTTTTAAGAAGGGCATCAAAGCAAGTTGAAGGTTATCAAAGAAAAGGATCAAGATCTATATTGAAGAATCAAACCCTAGATTGAAGAAGCAGTCTACAAGAACAAGGGATTTTGTTTCTATAGTCATCATCAAAAGGCCACAAAAACCCTCATCAAGTTGTCTACAAGGCATGATAAGCTTGAAGGACTTTAAAGATAAAGATCACATCATCTTGGAGAAAGTCAAAACCCTAGAAACATTTCTGATCTACACTACAAGAGAAGTCGAAGTATATTGAAGGCGAGAAGGCATTATCATCATCTTCAAAGCTATAAGGCAAGTTCCCTCTCATTCAAGCAAGGTTCCTCTCCTTGCCCTTGAAGAAGATCATCCATTGGAGCAACAAGCACATCTTCTTCAACCATCATCAAAATGATCAAGTAAGAAGATTTCATCTTCACTTGTCAAGTAAGTATTTTTCATTCTTTAATCAATTTGGTAAAATGACTTCGTGGTTGCAAGGAGATCTATAAGTTGGATGGGTCATTAAAGTTCCTTGCATGAAAAAGGAGGATAGACATAGTCCTCTAAGGAGGTGAAGTCATTGAACATATTAAAAGGTCTCCTCTGAATTCATGGAAATGGAGACATCAAAGAGATGCATATGATAAACTCGTAAGAATACTCTATGAAGATGCAAGAAGGAAGGTCACATGAATTAGATCTGATCTACACAAAAAGTAAAGGTATCAAAGGATGAAGGATATCTTCGTAGGATCTCATCGACAAGATCTAGGAAAGTAGATAATCATCATTGATCTATAATGCACTAACTGATAATCAAGGTAACAAATATCCATGGGATAAGAAACTTACCTCATTCAACAACTTGTGATTTCTACGCAAGATAGAAGAAGACAAGTTGAGGGAAAAAATGTTGAAGGTTAAGGACTCAAACATTTGCTGGAAGGAAAGGAAGTTTGAAAAATTATGGTTCTCAGAAGAAAAGAAAAGCATAGCTAAGATTCAATGCTATGGATGCAAAGACTATGAACATTACAAAAAAGATTGTCCTTAGATCAAGGACAATAACAAGAAGGATAGAAAAGAAGTCCATTTCACCAAAGAAGTGGAGGAGGTTGAAAGAAGAAAGTCCAAGGAAGAGAAGTATTAGAAGCAAGAGCTCGTGACATCACCATCGAAGACATGAAATATATTTGGTACAAAGGATATAGCTCTTTGTGACTTAAGTGAAAAATCAAAGGAAGAAGTCATCCAGGACAAGTCTCATCATACATCAGTTTAAAAGGGAAACATCTGCTGAATAAGAATATGTGAGATAGAATCCTCATTGAAGGATCCGTTCTAGAAAAGAAGCAAGTGTTTCATTAGGAACTCCAACTTGTGGATTTCATGGGATGATGTTATGATGACATAAGAGATGAAGCAGATCAAGGGGTTGAAGATCTTTTCAATCAAGGAAACTGCTGAAAGAAGCCTAGATGACCTAAAGGTAAATAAGGTACGTATGCTTCTATTTAATATTATAGTCATGTCGTATGGTTGCAGGTAACAAGGAGCACTACTTCCATTTCAAGAAGCATGATCAAAAGAAAGGAATCTCCTCCTATGAAAGAATGTCAGAAAGGCATGAGTCACACTAGTTAAAATCAACATAATATGTCCTCATATGAAGTATGAGATGGTTGGCTAAGATTGAGGAACTCTGATTGGAAGCTCCTGGGAATGAAGTATGTGAAAAGATAGGAAGAGATCGTGATAATGTGCAATGAAGATAGAAGGCATTCAACACCTGAAGTCCAAGAAGATTTGACTAGAAGATCTCCAGGAAGAATGTAAAGACTCTGATGGAAGTTGGAAAAAGATAAAGACCCTTGACAATGGATATTAGTGGAAGATGTGTCAATCTACATGCAAGATGTTGATACTTAAAGGAAGATGTCATGGTAAAGATAATCTTGATTTGAAGTATGCATTGATTATTTTTGAACTAATATTTGGATGAGCTTATGTAGGTGGACCATATAGAAGGATGTAATGTCCCTCCAAAAAATATGGCATGAAAACAGATTGACATAAAGCAAAGCTAGATGGAAAATTTGATGGATCACTTTCCGATGAGTTGAGAACATGACTAACTCATGGACAAAAGTGATGGATGAATTGTGCCCTATGAATAAGTCCCCAAACAAGAAGATTCCTTGACAAAAAAGAAGTTCATGACATCGAAGGAAGGAGCTCTTCAAGCAGCTGGTTGTTCGAGAATCTCCACAAGAGAAGCTACAGAAAGTCCCTAGTTAAGAGGGAGCATGATAAAGAAGTTTTTTACTTGGAAATTCCCAAGCAAGAAGCTTAGGTACATTACTTTGTGATGGAATGAGTACATTCCTTAAATGGAATATGTCCTCCTGGTTTGAAAAAAGAGAGAGACATGTCATTCTGGTCTTCACCTGGGAAGACAGAATGGAGGATTGTGTAATCATTTGGCATCTGATGCTCTTTGAGGATGAGATAAGGCATCCAACAGTAAGAGTCGTCGTGGAAGACCGATATTCTTTGAGGACTGGGGAGTCCAAGATAAGAATAGTCCTCATGGAGCATACCCTGAGAGAACCTGGGTGGGGTATGTACTGAGAGAGAAAATGATGAGTGTGTCTATAAATCATTGGTCTCGCCAACATTGTGCTCTGATCTTGTGGAGAGATAGAGTTTTTAGTCAAGGCCTTGCTATACAACAATGTCGGTTGGTATGATGCTATACAAATGAGTTACAAATCCAAATTCTTCTTATGGGAAATTCTTCAGATTGAGAATAACCAAGTATCATGGTCCATTATGAATACCTCCCTAGTTAAGAGGAGTGTTGTAGGAGTGCTATGATGAACTCACGATGACAAGAAGGATCAAAGGAAAGAGGAAGAGAAGAAGAGAAGATAGTGTCTTGGTCTTGGAGTGGCTATTAGGCTAAGGGTCTTGGTATTTGTCAATTGGAATCTCTATAAAAAGAATTTGTGTGGGTTTTACTCTCAAAAGGTGAAAGGTTTTGGCCCTGGCTGAGAAACTTACATATTGTGTCACTTCTCTCTTTTACTATGCATGTTGGTAATTGTCTTGATGAAAGAATACATTAATAAGCTAACGAAGAAAAGACTATAAGATAAGAAGTAAAAGTGCATCACAAGCAATTATCAAATAGAGAAATTATTAACTTTAAATGCCCTAGATTTCTCAACAATCAGTAGAGTAGATTTACCAAAAACCCTTAAAAAACTAATAGCACATGGTTATCTCAAGAAAAGAAAGGGCATGATCAACCAAATTACTTGATCTCCCACAATGAGCTCTCTTGCCAAAAAGAAGACTGAAATCTCTAGCTAGAAGCCCAAGGCTACACAAGCTCCATCCTCTGCAACAATGAAAGATTTATTTTCTGAGGATCTAGTCAATGAGCAGATCCACTCTAAGGAAGTAACTTTTCTAGACTCTCCTAAAGCACCATCAAAGGAAGAAGACAAGCCCCAACTAGAGGTGGCCCACAAAGTCGAGGAGGAAGCAACCACCTTCGAATTCCCCATCCTTGAGTTAGATGAAGAAACAAAGATGAAAATCATTCCTCACTCAGCGCTTCCCAACTTCCATAGTGTTTCCAAGGAAGATCCTAATAACTTTCTTTTTGAATTTGATGTACTGTACTGAAGCTATGAGTACATGTCAGATGCTAATAAGTTAATCGTAAAGGTTGAGCTGATTTAAAGAACTATTTCTGAAACTATAAAGATTTACTGAATTGTAAATATTGTAAAGGAGTTTTTATAGAGCTATCTATCCTGAACAGAGTATGAAACTTAAAAAAAAATTCTGTTCTAAATTTATGCAAAAATTCATATGACTAATTGCTTGATTCGATGATAAGTATTTATTTGGTCTGCTGTGGATGAAAATGTTTCAGAACTTTTCCAGTTTGCTCCCCTTTACCAAAAGACCGAAACCACCCAGCTAAATTGATTCTATTGGTAACTCAAGTTTATAAGGTTCCGTACTTCTTCAATATCCCCTTTGTTCTTCCTTCTTCTTTTCTGATGCCCTCCCAAAACTGTTCTTTCTGGTTTATAAATTGTTTCTTAGCGATGGCCGCCCTTCCTCCAGCAACGCACCGCTTCATTTCCTCGTGACACCCTTCCTATGTCACGTCATATATATTTCTTTTTTAAAAGGTATATTGATTTTTGATTAAATATCCTTTTGTTTGATTTTAATATAAAGGTTTAGTCTTATATTAAAATACTTTATCATTAGTTTATTTATTATTTTATTAATTGATTGATATAATTTATTTAATATTAATTTTATAGATAGTTCATTACATACACTTCCCCTTCAGAAAACTTCGTCCCGAAGTTAGAGTTTTATCTTATATGAATATTTATGATAGCGATTAGTACATTCTTCTTAGGATTGTGTATTGAGGTTAAATTCTTAGTTAATGTGAGGGCGCTATAAATTTGGTGTTTTGAATACTTTAGGTTTATAACTTTAATGATCATGTTTTATTTCATCAGGTTCCTCAGTTATTACAAAATCACCCTATCCTTCCTACTATTTTTTGCTCCCATTTTATCTGTCCTCTACTGGAGTATGTCATGGGGTTAGTTATACTGACCTAACCATTTATAAACTCCAAGGATGACAGTGTTGGTTATATCGACTTGATCCATAGTAGGCATATGGTAGTCATCATCACACGTCTAGGGGAGCGTGATTCGCATAATCCTCCCATGACCCCAGGGTTCGGAGGATACACGGTGGGCAACACCTCCGCCCCTCCTAGTAGAATCAGGGTTAATACCCTATCATGGAATCTCTTTGAGCTTTAATTGTTTTGAGGTTTCTGTCATCATGCGGTCATTTGGTAACGGATATTATCTGCAATCTTAAACACTTGTCCATGCAAAAATGTGCATTAACACATTCCAAACAAATAGCTTATGTATAATTCACACGTGTCAATTATAGTATAACATACTTTGCCTTATTCTATTCATGTAATTAACTTTCATATTAAAATGTAATCATTCTTTGATTTTTATCTCATCAATCATATTGATATGCATAAATGAAACAAAATTATAATATCTTAATTCCCATCAGAAGCAAAATTACTTAAATATTTAAAATTTACTTTGATAACTATAATTTAATAAGATCAATAACATATTTTGTCTTGGTATCCATGTACTAGCGGAATTAAACAGATATTATGTCATAAAAATTCACATTTATATATAATCATTTCAAAATGGTTTTGAGTTTCTGATTTAAAGTAAAGTAAATATATACAAAACATGGTTTAAAGTTCTTCAAAATTGACACAAGTTGGGGTATTTTTGACATATGATTTCCATATCTTCCCAAGTAACTGATCCAGGACTATACTTGTCCCACTGGACTTTAACTTGGTCTACCAAACGATTTCAGAGCTGTCGAACTCTACGTTCTAGTATACGTAATGGTTCGACCAATATGGTTCCTTCGTCTGATACCTGCAGTTCCTTCCATTGAAGGTTATGAGATTGGTCAACTATGTAATGCTTTAATAAAGATACATGAAATGCATTATGAAATTTATGCAAGTGAGGTGGCAGTGCAAGACGATAGGCGACAAGTCCAACTCTTTCCATGACTTTAAATGGTCCAATAAATCAGGGTGATAATTTTGTCCATTTTCCGAATCAGATAGTACTCTTACTCAGTTTGATGCGGATGACAACCTGATCCCCTACTTCATACTTCCTATTAGTTCTGTGAGCATCAACATAACTCTTTTGTCTATCTTGTGCTTCTTTTAACCTCTGTCTAATTTGTTTTACTTGCTCCTCCATTTCTTGTATTAACTTTGGCCCTACTAACACTTGATCTTCTAACTTGTCCCAACTTAACGGTGTTCTGTAAGGTCTGCTGTATAATGCTTCAAATGGAGGCATTCTGATTGAACTGTGATAATTGTTATTGTATGCAAATTCAACTAAGGATAAATAATTTTCCCAGTGTGATTGTTGATCCATAACATACATCCTCAACATATCTTCAAGTACTTGATTTACCCTTTATGTTTGCCCATCAGTTTCAGGATGATAAGTTGTGCTCAAATTTAGTTGAGTTCCTAAGGCTGACTGCATGCAAGTCCAGAATCTTGAAGTGAATCGAGAATCTCTATCTGATATAATCTTCTTAGGTACTCCATGAAATTTGATAATTTTATTTATGAATACTCGAGCTACGTCAGCAACTTCATAAGTATCTCTTACGGGAATGAAATGGGTGCTTTTTGTTAATTTATCCACTACTACCAGAATGACATTGTGTCTTTGAGAAGTAAGAGGTAGCCCAGTGATAAAATCCATAGGAATAATCTCCCAATTGGTCATAGGAATGTCGTGAGGTTTTAAAAGACCCGCTGGATGACAATGATCTGTTTTTACTTGTTGACATTCCAAACATCTTGCAATGAATTGAACGATATCACGTTTCATGCCCCACCAGAAGAAAAGTTTTTTGGTATCCGTATACATTTTCTTTACTCCGGGATGTGCACAGTACACTGCTCTGTGAGCTTCCTTAAGGATAGTGTCTCGAAGATCCCTATTATCAGGAATATACATCCTTCCATGAAATCGTAAGATTCCATCATCTTCTAGTTCATATTTTTCAAACTTAGATTCTTTTGGCTTTTTACTATTAAGACTAGATCTTACCTTTAAATACCAACTATCCTTTATGAGATGTTCTAGTACTTGTTGCCTTAAGTCTACTTTGATAGGTATGAGGGAGAATATCCGTGGTCTTCTGCTTAAAGCATCTGCTACTACATTTTCTTTTCCTTTAATATATGATATTCCAAAGTCATATTCACTTAGGAATTCACTCCATCGTCTTTGTCTAGCATTCAAGTCTCTTTGGGTGAACAAATATTGTAGACGTTGATGGTCGCTTTTAAGTGTAAAACTTTGCCCCATTACATAATGTCTCCAAATCTTTAAAGTTAGTACTACATCGGCTAACTCTAAATCGTGAGTAGCATAGAGTTCTTCACGAGGCTTTAACTTTCTTGAGACATATGCTATTACTCCTCTATCTTGCATCAATACTGCACCTAGCCTTTGTTTGGATGCATCCGTACATACCGTAAAATCTGTGTCCATATCAGGGACTCTTAAGATTGATGCACTAGTTAGTAGTCTTTTGAGTTCAGAGAATGCTTTATTACATTCCTTAGTCCATTCATATTTAACACCTTTACGCTGAAGGGTTGTAATTGGCTTTGCAATTTTGGAGAATCCTTCCACAAATCTTTGGTAGTAATCGGCTAAACCCATAAAGCTTCATACTTCATGTGCGTTTTTTGGTATTGGCCATTCCATGATTGCTTTTATCTTTTCAGGGTCTACTGAGATCCTTTTACTTGATATGATATGACCTAGGTAATGAATCTTTTCCTGAAAGAACGAACACTTGGATAATTTTCCATACAACTGATGTTTTCTGAGGCAGCACAACACTATCCGTAAATGATCTTCATGTTGTTTCTCATTCTTGGAATAGATGAGTATATCATCTAAAAAGATTTGTAAAAATTGATCAAGATATTTGCGGAAAACATTGTTCATAAGATTCATGAATAATGCTGGTGCATTTGTTAACCCAAATGGTACCACAGTAAATTCATAGTGTCCAAAGCGTGTTCGGAATGCAGTCTTAGAAATATCGCTTTCAGAAATCCTTAGCTGATGATAGCCTGATCGAAGTTCAATTTTTGAAAAGACAACAACTCCTTTCATTTGATCGAAGAGATCATCAATTCGAAGCATAGGATATCTATTCTTTACTATAGCTCGATTCAAGTCTCGATAATCTATGCATAATTTTAAGGATCCATCTTTTTTTTGACAAAAATTACAGGAGCACCCCAATGTGATACACTAGGTCAAATATGTCCTATATCCAATAGTTCCTTCAATTGAATTTGTAATTCTTGAAGTTCTGGAGCTGTCATTCTATAAGGTGTTTTAGAAATTGGTTGAGTACCAAGTTTCAATTCTATTGTGAGATCTAGCTTTCTTTCAGGAAGTAATCTTGGTAGTTCCTTTGGAAATACATCCAGAAATTTGGCTAACACCAGATATTGTTCTAAGGATGGTCTTTTTTCTTTACTTACTTCTTGAATTACATATGCTTGACAACCTTTTCTTAATCAACGCTTCATTTTCATTGCTGATATGTAGCGTAAAGATACTTTTCTCTTGATTCCTTGAATTTGGATCGCTTCTCCTTCATCATTTATACCTAGAATTCTTTTCCATAACAGTCTACCCAAGCTTGATGAGCTTCTAGCCAATCCATACCTATGACAAGATCATAAGTCCCTAAGGTTGTGACATAAACTTTCAATTTAGTCGAACAAACCCCTAGGTTAATTTTGCATTGATCCACACTTAAGTTTACGGATTGGAGTTCTCCTGAGGCCATTTCTACCTGTCTGAAATCATTTTGTCTGCGAGCTGCCAACCCACATTTGTTTAATGCATATGACGAAATGAAACTATCTGTGGCACCGGTATCAAATAAGATTTTGAGTTTTATACCATTAATAATATCTGAAGATTCCACTACAGTGGATTGATGCGTTGCTTGATCGTTGTTGATTAATGCATGAATTCTATGATTGCCTTGGGGATTTGGTATTGGTGCCTTTCCAGTCCTATGCAATATACTTGATGAAGCTTCTGGACAATCACGTTGGAAATGTGGTTCTCCACATCCCCAACAATTAACCTGTGTCGGTCCTCTTGAATCAGGACGTGAATTTCTAGATAAAGAGCTTCATCCTCTCATGTTGCTTCCTCTCGAATTTCTTCCTCTATTAGTAGTTCCACGAGATTTCCATGGACTGGTGTTTGATGATTCAGCGGCTATAGTATTAACTGCCATGGGAGCTCTTGTTCCTACATCTCTTGGGATAAATTTACCATAAGGTGGTCTTGAGCTACCTCCCTTGAAGAAATTTCAGGGAGTCTTTCCTGAAAACCCTGATTGTAAAGATTCTACTGGCCCGACATCCTTTTTAATTCCTAGATGTTCTTCTGCATAACAGCGACATACCGCTTCAGCTACTGATGATGGTTTCCACATCCTCACCAAGGCCCTGATGCGAGGATTTAACCCAAATATGGAGCGTTTAGCCTGACGTTCATCAGAATCTAAGTAGTGAATGTATTTCACAAGCTTCATAAACCTTATCTCATATTCCTCCACTGTTTTATTACCTTGAACTAATGTATGAAAGGCTCCTGCTTGTTGTTCTTGAAAATATGGAGGTAAATACTTTGCGCGGAATATTTCCTCGAACAATTCCTAAGGGACATTATCTGTTGTGAGGTGTAGTTGTTTTTCCAGATTTCAATGATTCAAGGCACTTTCTTTTAATTGAAATATAGCAATTTTTGTTTTTGCAGAGGAAGAGTATTCTCTTAATTTAAAACATCTGTTCATTCCTTCCAACCATGCCTCAACACGTTTTCCAGCTCGACTTCCTGAAAATTTTGGGAGTTTAATTTTCTGAAGCTCCCTAGAAATATCTTCCTTTGATCTTTTATACTCAAAATGCTTTGGTTCTGCTGAATTGGTTGCTAAGGGTTGAAGTTCTTCTTTGGTCTTAGCCATGGTTGACCCTTTTAATGTTTTCAATAAAGCTTCCAATGGGTTCATTATCACGGTCAACTCCAGTACTGGAGCGATTGGTGTTGATGATGGTCTCGATGGAGACGATGATGATGGTGGTGGCGATGGAGATGGTGATGACGACGGTGGTGGCATTAATGACGATGATGTTGCCCGATCACGTCGTCGTCGCCCATTTGTCCTTACCATTGTAATATTTCTTGTATTCATAATAAAATTTATAAGAATTTGAGGTATACATTAGATTTAACATATGTTTTTTTTGTGGCAATTTCACAGTTATAAACGGGTATAGTTTTTTTTGTTGCTATTTTTATATACTAGGCAGGTCTTACTGGTACCGAGGTCAAGGAGGGTGGTCTCGCGATCTCTTTGTCCTAATGCAGGGAATCCTACCCCAATGTGTAATAATACTTTTCTAATGCATAAGTCTTTTAATTATTATTTTTTTTTGTTAATTTTAAGTTAAACTAAGAGAATAATAAGTATTCGAATATAATCTGTTATTATTAGTGGGCCAATCTTAGTCTATCTTCTCTTTAAATATATATTTATAGTAAACAAATATAATATCACTACTATACATTAAAAAAAACACTGAAATTCTTTACTAATTAATTTAACAGTGTTCTTCTTCGTTATTATAGATGAATAAAAAAAATTTAGCAAATGGAATGTATAATTCGAAGTGCTCCTTGTGGGCTCCTCCCTTCGACTTAGTGATTTTGTATTAAGCGTTGCCTTGGTTTGTGACCTTCGATAACATATATGGCTAGCATTGAATGGAGGCTTCAACATATAACATATATCAACCGAACTTTTAATGGTCGATATATTCAGGTTTCCGAGCATGTGGTGGCGAAGAACTATTATATATATGAGATATAACGAATAAATTGCGAGCAAATTTCGATGATAGAGTGACACTGTGGTGGTGGCGGCCCTTTGAAACTTGTGGCATGGCCTTCCCTGGTTATAGACTTGCGCGTATGGTAGATTTTTTTTTTTGGCAAGATAATTCATGTGGGATACCACCGCCATTATCTGAAAAATGAAATAATTCGCGTCAGTTATGCCTGGTATGTGATGTATCCTTGTTGGATATGCGATTTCCCACTGGCGCGAACCATCCCCCATACTGTATATGTGAATTTGTTTTGGGCCATGCGAGTAATTAGTGCCCGTTATGCGAGGTATTTCAGTGTGAGTGGGTGCAAAATGCCAGATATACGAGTTATCAATATCGGATACGCGTGTTATCATACCGGATATGCATGTTATCTTCGGTGCACATAACACGAACGACATTGTAATGGGGAGTTTGGCAGGGTAAAACCCCCATCCGACACTTTCATAATTTAACATCGCACACGGTAAAAAAAATCTGAATATTGTTTATATACCATATAATATAACTGACCCACCGCTATATATATATATATATTTATATGACCAGTATTAAGGTTTGACGCAATATAATTTATGTTGTTTAATATATATATATACGGTATGATATATCATATTTGTTTGAACCTTAATTCATCGCTTGACACCTGAACCGTAATTTAAAATAAAGCTATTTCCTTGGCGCGTTTCCACAATAACATGATTGCATACTTCGCATGTTATTTCTTCTATTGACGTCTGGTCCTTTAGAGGTTAGAGGACTTATGTAAAAAAAAATATGTTGTTATATAGCACTGCTATTCATGCCCTTTATTTCCAGTCTTTATGAATTGATCCATACACGGGTATCACTGTGAATTGCAGCAACTAGACATCGGTTGTGGTGGTCTTTTGATAGCAAGAACAGTAACCAAGAGTCTTACGTAGAAGGTTCTAGGAGTACAGGCAGTTGTGCAAGCTGCGGTCACCAGAAAACAGCTAGTCCATGATTGCCGAGCAGCCACCAGAACCAACAAGGAAGCATGTAAAGCCACCAGGTAGCCATCAAGAAGCGGGGGTAGCAGGAATCTCGGGCAGTCAGTAGACGAGCAATAGTAGTTGCAGAGATCCGGAAAGCAAAGAAATTTTTTAGAGCAAGTGTTCGGGTTACTTGTTGGGCAATGGCAGGTTCCCGGGCAGGAATTTGAACATCTAGCAGAAAGAAATAGGACCACTTTGAGATCAAAAAAATCAATTTCATGCTTGAACGACTAAGCACGGTTGATCAGATGTCAATGATAATAAGGAAGTTAACCTCTGGGACTTCGCTGCCACCATCTGAAGAATTTCGTCATAGGATGGTTAAGTGCTTAAGGGAAGTACTGTTTGGCCTGAAGCCATGCTTGGGTAAAGCATGCACATGTAAACTAATTCCCTCATCACCTTTCTTCTTTTCCGATACAGAGTTACCTTTCCAGAATAAGGACTCTTTTCTTAGTCATCTTAAAAGCAGAAGTATTTAGTAATGGAGAGTGTTTTAGTTGCAATTCTTCAGTCAGAAGATGCATCTGTCGTAGTGAAGCACTCGCTATCACTACTATGTTTGTAATAGAAGGTTTTCTATAATATTTTGTCACAAACTTTTTGACTCTTTGTTCTTTGTTTTAGATCAAGCAACGCTGTCTTAACAGACTTAACAGATCCAAGAGTTTGAACATGTCTCTGATATCAAATGTAAAGGTTGAGCTGATTTAAAGAACCATTTTTGAAACTATAAAGATTTATTGAACTGTAAATATTGTAAAGGAGTTTTTATAGAGCTATCTATCCTGAACAGAGTATGAAACCTTAAAAAAATTCTGTTCTAAATTTATGCAAAACTTCATATGACTAATTGCTTGATTCGATGATAAGTACTTACTTGGTCTGTTGCGGATGAAAATGTTTCAGAACTTCTCAAGTTCGCTCCCGTTTACCAAAAGACCAAAACCACCCAGCCAAACTGAGCAGAACGTCGCTGCTTAGTCCAGTAAGCTTCTCAGTTGAAGCAAATTGTTCCCTGTGCCCAGAAACCTCAGAACAACCAGCTTTCCTTCCGTTGGTAACTCAAGTTTATAAGGTTGCGTACTTCTTCAGTATCCCCTTCGTTCAACCTTCTTTCTGATGCCCTCCCAAAACTGTTCCTTTTGGTTTATAAATTGTTTCTTGGCAATGGCCGCCCTTCCTCCAGCAACCCACTGCTTCATTTCCTCGTGACACTCTTCCCATGTCACGTCATATATATTTCTTTTTTAAAAGGTATATTGATTTCTGATTAAATATCTTTTTGTTTGATTTTAATATAAAGGTTTAGGCTTATATTAAAATACTTTATCATTAGTTTATTTTTATTATTTTATTAATTGATTAATATAATTTATTTAATATTAATTTTATAGATAGGTCGTTACGTTATTGTTATTCCTTGCCACAATCAAGAATGTAACACTATGCTAGTTCATGAGCCATAGTAAAAGTAGTATCCACATGTGGGAATAGATGAAGAAGAATTCCTAAAAAATACCTAAACTGCGATAAGGATAAGGAAAGAAGGGAAAAGGTTGTTAAAATAACCTAAAATGAAGAAGAGAGCCCTGAAGACAATGTTGAAAGGTTCAACTACAATCTTTACATGGCAAGACAAGAAAACCTAGCTCTTGATATACTACATGTCTTGGTACTATGAGGAATTCAAGATGATTATATTGAACTCCTCAATCTGATGGGAGGTGGAGATGTCTGTCAACAACCTTACACCATCATCACTGAATTATGTCAAAGATATTCTAGGGGCACTTTGATGGTTGGTAAAGGATCTAGACACATACTAACAAGAATTGGCAAAGGTTGTTGGTTGTGGGGTGACAAGATCAGAGGTTGGGAACATGCTTGAATGTTTTAAGTTTTTAACATCAATTTACTCAGTTCCTTGAGCTACTAGTTGGATACCCTACAAATGAAGAAGAAGAGGAAAGAAACAGAGTTTTCCATGGTCATCTTCTCCCCGAAATGCAGAAGAAAACACCCACTGAAGGAATGTCCCTTGGATTAAATTGAGGTTTGTTAATTTTAGGTATGTTCTATGCTTAGAGCAATTTATTTCAATTTTCACAGTTAGCTCCATATTTTTTCCAGATTAGCAATCACATCAGCGTTAAAGTAAACTGCAAATAGAACATAAATATAAATCGCAGAAGACAAGCCAAGACAAGAGGACACAAGATGTGGCGCTAGCCAGGGACAAACCCCAATGTGGGGAAGCCCTTGATTAATTCTTCTTATATGTTCTTCAATAGTTCAGCAGAGAGAGAGAGAGATAATACATTTACAACAGAAGTCAACACTTTGACTTATCTAGATAAGAGCATAGATCATCTCTATGAAGATGATACATGAGATCAATTGAAGACATGTTGCTTCAACTGATTCTCCAAGGTGACTCCTTCACTTATTGTTGTGTTGCATTTCGTCATAATGTTGCACCTCACCGCGCTGCACCATGTTGCACCCATCATCACTATGTTGCATCTCATCACGCTTCATTAATCATGACTATACCCATCACTGTACTTTATTATGTGCCATTGCTGCACCATGTTGCCATCTCGACCTATGTGTTGGTTGCACCTTGCTTGCTTGTTGTCTCTAGCATGCTTGTTGTCCTTAGCATGCTTATTGTTGCATGCTAGTTGTCCCTATGTTAGTTAGTTGTCCCTTGCATGCTGCTCTCTTTTGGAGACAAATGCTCCGGCTATTTCGGCAGTACCCGATAGTTCTGATAGTCCCGGTAGTTTCGGCTTTTCTAGCAGTTCCGACATTTCCGGATTTTCTGGAAGTTCCAGCTTTTCCGGCATTTCCAGCTTTTTTGACAGTTCCGGCTACACCTAGATTGGTTGCATGAATATCTCCTGCACAATTCGCAAATCTAATCAAAATCCAATTGAGATACATAGACTTCTTGTCCTAGCAAATTTAATACATTAATTGATTCAACCAAAAAACCTCATAAAAATATAGTTCTAGCAATATTTGGGTCTAATTTATGTTTGGACCTTTAGAGACTATATAGAAACCTTTCAAAGTAGTCTTCAAAACTTTTGTCTTCCTGTTGTGTCATTCTATAAATTTCATCTTGTAAATCATGAGCCTTACAATATTCCTGATATTTTCTAAGGACTATTCTTCTCATTTTGTCCCATGTTCAAACGGAATTTCCCCCAAACCCCATGAACTAGCATAGAGTTGCGTCCTTAAGTATGGTAGGGAAGAGTTTAAGTTTTTGGGCATTGAAAGAGTAATCATAGGTCTTGCACAGTACATCAAACTCAAAAATAAATGCATATGGGTCTTCATGAATCTTACCATGAAATTGTGGGAAGGTTGATGGCGAAATATTTTTCATCTAGACTATAGAATCAAGGTCCACGATCAGGAACCCAAAAGTAAGTTCCTCCTGTGTAATGTTCTCACCACTTCCTTCACTGTGATCTACCATATTGTTGTTGTTTCCAATCTGGTTATACCCAATATCTAGTGATGGGGATTGAGGTTGATTGTTTATTATATTTTTATTGCCTACAGACCCAACCGCAGAAGGAGGATTAATTATAAAATTTACACTTTTATCACTTGTTGGTTGAGATACACCCAAATTGTTCTCTCCATAATCCAAGTGTAGTGTTGTGGCCTCGTTGGTATAGGTATATTTAGAATTCTTACTTGCAGCAAACCTAATGTTAGAGAATGGAATTTCAAAAATATTAGAGCTAACTCTACCCTTCTTATGTCTAGGACCCTTACCCCTTGCCATACATGTTTTTAAAAAAAAAGGTATAGAAGAAATCAAAGTAAATATTGTAAATCAACTTGTTTCCTTTCAATAACACTAAATAAAATGTTGCAATTGTTGCTAAAAAAATCACACCAAAAGTGGTCACTTATAGGAAAAGAACCAAACCTTCCTAACAACTAGCACAACGGAGGCACACCTCCTACTGAAAATAACACAGATTCTTACCTCCAGTGCTGGAAAAATCCAATCAAAAGTACATATTACCACAGTCTCCTCCCTTAGTGCCTCATCGGTAATGGTGCCAAAATTTTGGGTGCAATATATTGGAGATAAATATACCAACATTTATTATCTCAATACAAGGTCTCGTAGACTTCGAGATGCATCACAATTTATGCTAGAATAAGTCCTATGATAACCTGGAAACCAATATCTATCTGCTCAATCAACACTTTCATATTCCAAAAAATAGATCAAACTCTTGAATCCAAATCAATTATGCGACCCTAATGGAATTATTCACAAAATAAAATCCTAATTAATAGCCACTATGGTTTGTTGATTATGGATCCTTCTGGGTTGACAGACCTAGTGTATTGTTCAATCATCTAAAGGACAAAAGAGATCAGGAAACCATATAATATGCACACCTTCAATGAGGGAACAAAACTCCTAACACAAGCTCCTTTCAAGTTAACAAACCTAATGTATTGTTTAGTTGTCCAGAGAGAAAAAGGGATTAGTAATTCCTATAGTATACACACTCGTGAAGCAATAAAGGATAGAGTCTCCTTTCCCTGACTCCTTCTAGGATGATAGACCTAATGTAATGTTCAGTTTTCTAGAGGACAAAAGGTCAACAAAGGTCTCTTCACAAGATTAAAGCACCCAAAAGAACCAAGCCCACAGTACACTCTATAAATAACATTACTCAATGTCAATCAGTAAACATGTCCTAATTTATCCAAGTTATGTCACTACCATTTTCTTCTATCTCAACAATAAATATACTATAATAAATTAAGGGATGCAACTTGTGATTATCATTGCCAAGATTTACTATGATCAAACCATACACTCTTTGCTTGATGTTAATATTGATATTGATTACAAATAAACAAAATAGAGTATATGAGGTGAGTATGGAAACACAAGCACTAATACCCAGATTCAAATCTTGACATATTATTATTAAAGGTTGTTTAAATATCGATCTTAACACAAAACCCTTTGTCCTATAGGATCAACAATAAACAAACCAGATATGTATAAAGACATACATCAATAAGCCAAGTGAATAAATATAAATACAATGGTCTCCTTGAATGAAGTGTTTGAGCCTATATTTATAAAGCCTACTCTATTATGTAACCAACTCAAATACCCTGTAAACAAACTCGATTAATTACAACCTTATGATGAAGATCAAGAGTTAAAAGATTTCTTATGCTCTTCAATACATCAAACACTTTAACAATCACACATCTAAGAAACAAAGTATTACAAGGAAACAACTCTTTCAATGACTCAAACACATCATCTATATTTTAGACCTTGCACTTTCACTCATGCATCTAGGAGATATGTAATACAAGGTGTGATCAATGCATCTTTAAATATTTCATGTCAGATTTGAAAGACCCACGATAGATCTATTCAAACTAACCCTCAAATCACAACATGGAAACCCATATCATACATTCACGAGACTATATATATATATATATATATATATATATACATTCACGAGACTATATATATATATATATATATATATACATTCACGAGAGCATATATATATTACTAGAGTCTTGCATATATGAAACAAAGTTTTGTTGTGTAACAATAAAGGTTAAAAATGAATGTCAATCGTGTTCCTGAAGATTATACTAGAAGATATATCATAGTAACATAATATCAAGCCTTCATTTACCTCATATATGTGCACTCTTAAGAATTAATTCGATAATACTACAAATATAATGTCACTACATATCCTCACAATATTGAATTTCAACAAGCTTTAAATATGAAGAATATCAAACCATTCAACAATTATAACCTTAAGCCAAACCACAAGTTTTCATATATATATTAATTAATATCAAAGCATAAAATAAACGAAGATAAAGAGGACAATGGGCTAAGTTGGTGGGCCTAAGCCAACCATCTCATTTTCCTTGAGAAACTAAATCAAGAAAACACAAATCGAAGACAATGTAGGAAGAGAATTGGTATCAAATTGATATTAAAGATGCAAGTCTTGATACATGAGCTCAGAAATATCATAACCCAGTGGCTCTAGGAATGATTCCAAGATTCAAAATGACAACATAATGCTAGAATAGAACTGCTAACTTGGCTTAGAGTTGAAGCTAGAACTTTATAATGTTTACAATAGAGATATGGGCTAAAACTAGACATAGTAGTTACAAGACTGGAAAAATACAGATTGAAATGATCCATCATGTATATCTATTTGGTAGCACTAGTTTGCTAAAGTTAGAGTGAAATGAATATTTCCTACAGAAGAATTCGGAAAGAAATCCTCATATCTTGATCAAATACCAAACTGAGTGTGAAACAGCGTGCCCTTTGACCTAACTTGCATTAGTGGAATATGACAATGTAAAAGTGTCTATTCTTTTGTGCCCACGTGGTATTCTTCAAGTGGAAAAAGTGTACATGGCCACATCCTTTGGTTCCAGGTACCCAAACAAGGTGTAGGACCAGTGTACTTTTCATCAACAACACTTTTAAACAAAAATAAAGCTTTAACAATGGACTTGAACTAAGGAATCTTGGCATTAATTTAAAAATATATCTTGTAACTTCAAAAACATTATCTAATGTATCATATTCACCCGTTATTATGTATAGTTAAGTTATACAGATGTGAAATATGGAGTTTAGGAGAGGTAAAAAGGGACAACGTGATGGGAAAAACTCTTCAATTTCCAAAATCCACAGCCACCAAGTTATGTCGCACAAGCATGCAAGTCAACATGGCTAGAATTTTATGGATCTCAACAATCTTATAAATAATTGTAAGATGTTGCGAAAAGGTTTTAGGCCTTAGTCTAGGTGGATGAGGACCTAGTACTAGGTTGCACCTATTATTTTGTCTATCTTGTGCAAACCCATGACCCACTTCTCGGAGTTCTCCCATGTCAAAGTAATTGACTTGGAGTCCTAGTTGAAACTCAACCCATAACTCTACCTAGAAGTATAGAGGTACCTCCCTATTATTACAGCGGAGTTTATTGAACACCATAAACCACCCATCCATCTAATTGTTTAGAAATGGTTAGTAGGTGCACCAATCCATAATCCATAGAAAAAAAAAAAATTGTTGACTGGTAAAGGCTGGTTGTTTTTTGGGTCAACAAACATAGACAAAAAATATTTTTCAATAATGTTGAGGTCTCTAATTTAGTCTTTATTTAGAAATGTTCTATAGTGTTCATACATTCTATCCTTATAATAAAAAAAAATTAGTTAACTAGCTTTGGGAGTTGGAGATGGATGATACAATTGAGATTAAGGAGTTTGCAAGAGACACTCATAACATATCTTTGGTGTTTTAGAGATCCTGTCTCAGTGACCTCAATGTAACTAAGGATGCATCAATTTCATCATTTAGATTTCTTGCTTCTTGGTTTGGATTTCACTGTTCTAAATTTTGCTTTAGTGATGGTGGGTTTTGGTTTTGATTAGGTTCCATATTAACAAATTTCCTTGCAATTAAATACAATGATTGTGTATAGGGTATTATTTTGATTAATTTTTCCAATTTTGAACCAAATTTATTGTATTTTTTTTAATTGTTAAAATTCTTACTTGGGCTCCAAAGATGAGGTACTGTGTTGATTTGGCTCTCAAGGTTGTTTTGGAAGTAATATTTTTTCTCATTGTCTCCCATAAATGCATCATGTAGTCCTAGTATGGTAAAAATGGGGTCGCAAGTTCATAAATAAAAAATATTATTAAGAACACTTACATGTTCCTGGAGCATATGTGTATTCTTAACAACATGTGTGCATTCCTAATTCATGCTGAGCTAGAAACCTGACTAGCATCTCAATTGGAATCTCGGGCCTTATCGAGTGTGTATGCTTAAGAATGCATGTGTGTTCCTAAGCCATGCCAAGCTAGCAACCTGGTTGGCTTCTGATTGGAAACTCAAAATTTGTTGAGCATGGATGCATAGGAATGCACACATGTTCCTACAGGTGTGCATTCTTGATGGCCCCATTTCCACTTTTGAGGCCATCATCTTCATGCACCCACCCTAAAACTATACCTAATAATGACCAATAAACCAAACAACAAATATGAACACACATACATAACGAAAGTAGGAGTTATATACTCCAACATTCCCCATAATGACTACTTGTATTAATCTTTATCAATTGAGATCTTCATATTCTTCCTCTCTGTAACAAATGCTTCACTATGACTTGAAGAACTTCCTAATTAACAGAGTCTACATATGGTCTAACCCGACACATTCAATTCGTACCTAGATCACATAGACATCACCAACATGTCACTTTCCATATAATGAAACACCCATATATTGGAATGCATGGGTACCTAACCATTGCAACCACCAATTAACTAGGATGTCCTTCATGTACATGCTTCATTCAACCTATTGATGAATTCTCACTAAATGTAAAACCTCACCTTCTAGATTCTACAACCAACAGTATGGTCCACTCATATGGAATCCAACCAACACATGGCCAACCCCTCTAGGTGTTAAAGAACTCCCTAATAGAGGGTACTGAACTAAACTAGATAAGAACTATCCAAGTCATCAGGAACACATGATAAATGGGTATGCATGAATCTTTAGGTCGTACAAGTATATGCCATTTTCATATTACATAGATATGGGTGCATACATTCTCCAACTCACAAAGATACCAAGTACTACAACTCTTCAAGGGTTGATCCAGTAAATCAAGCATAATATATAGACATGCTATAACTACAATGTGTGAATCACATTCCAATATGGTCATTGTTAGTGCCTAGATTTGCATACTTTTACTCACCCTTTTAACCTATTCTTTTTATCCATTTCACGTCAATTGTGGTTAATCGATATCTTAAAACGTACAGGTATACCTCTTGTCATGTTTTTATGGATTATTGGTCAATGAATCATAGTCATAGGGGAGTATTACCTAAGCGGCTTGCTAATTCAGTTATTTCTGTAGATTTGAAGGGAGAATGACCATGACTGTGATTCAGTGGATGATACTGTCAAAGCTGGCAGCGCTATCCTTGAACATTGGCTACAATAGTGAATCAATATCTCGATTGACAAGCTGATATATTTTACATTTTGTTTCGTCCTAAAAACCACCATGTAATTAAAGGCAGACAATGTCGTAATGGGAACTATATTATTGACAACATGTATAAAGTAGATTTGCGAGCTGTGAAAACTATCGATGTTAAGAGTCATTAAGGTTATAGGAGAAACACTCTAACTCTAAGTCTGTAATAGCATACTTGTAATATTTCTTTAATTAATGATAGTTTGATCTTCTGAGCATATCGTGATTCGTTGATCTCGCCATAACCCTGATCAGGGAGTTAGGCCCACTCTCCTGACCAGGTGCTGCTGGATTAGATGTGTGTTAGGTTTATTTCCATGAGTTTATTGTTGTTGTGAATGTTTATTAATGTGTTGTTGTGAGTCCTAATTGTTGTTACTCTTATCGTTGTTACAGTTGTTACTTGTTGTTACTCTTATTTTTTGATACAGTATTGCTTCTTGTTACACATTGATGAATTTATAATTAATGTTCAATGTTGGGTAGGGAAACTCTAGCCTATACATGCAGTGCACGATAGCCTTGAAATAACTCGTAGAACCTCGAGTTGACAATTAAATGTGGATTGGGTGAATTGCATGATTCATACTTGGACACCAACATTTTGGCGTTGTTTCCATGGAGGCTATCAAAGGCGTGAAAGTATGACCAGTGTTGAACATAGGATTGATCTCTCATCCTAGGGAAGGAAGCTTACACCTTGCTCCATGTCCTGAGTATTAGATCATTTGGTTGTTTGGTTTCTTATTTTTCTTGTTTTTTAGTATTATTCTCTCGTCCTAGGGAAGGAAGTTTTTATCACCTTGCTCTAGGTTTGGAGCTTTAGATTTCTTTGCTCTGCTTTCATAAGCATTTCTCTCTCGTCCTGGGAAGCGAAGTTTTAGTTTTTGCCTTGTTTCAGGTCCTAAACTTGATTTTTTGTGATTTTTTTATTTTCTTTCTCTTGTTTTCTTTAGGGGCCACTCTCTCGTCCTAGGGAGGGAAGTTATTATCATGCTCCGGGTCTTGAGATTTTCATTTGTTTGAATGTTTCCCTTTTATTTCTTAATTGTATGAACAGAGACACCAACAAAAGGGGCAGAGGGAGACCCCCAAAAATAAAAGGGGTTGATTTAGGTAGAAAAAATTACATCCAAGAGATCATCTCAAGGGTTGAGTCTGGAGCATCGTCACGAGCTGTTGCTAGGGTAATATCTCATACGAGATCTGGAGGACAATCAGTTTCACAACCAGAACCTCCCCCAATAGCAGAAGTGAAATTTGGGGAAGAAGAAGTAGCAAGTAGAGGATCTGAGGAACTGCATATTGCAAGTTCAGAGGAAGAAGATTTGAGGGAATTCTTGGCACCATTTTATCAAGGGAGTGTTGTTAAACAACTTCAATCACCTGTTATAGAACAGCCAGAGCCAGAACCTGTTGAGATTCCAAGTGGGTATTGGCATATATTCATGGCTCCTGCAACTTCTTTGATCAAATTTCCAATTGGAGATATCAGAGGTGATGTACCTATGAAGCCTATTCCTTTGACAAAACTACCTAATTTCCATGGTCTTACTTACAAGGATTCGGACACATTCCTTTTTGAATTCGATGTTGTTTTTCTGGGGT
Organism: Pinus tabuliformis; assembly: GCA_031772625.1. Lineage (NCBI taxonomy): Eukaryota > Viridiplantae > Streptophyta > Pinopsida > Pinales > Pinaceae > Pinus > Pinus tabuliformis. The sequence continues at coordinate 556,813,746 of CM062815.1, forward strand.
ATGATTATATTTTTGATGCTCAGAAATTAAAGATAGTCCCCGATACTTTGAAGGGAACAGCTTTGAGATGGTTTATGGGTTTGGGGGGGAATATATTACTACATGGGATGATATGAAGATGATTTTCCTCAAGAAATGTCAGGACTGCTGAAAATCCCAGGATGTAAAGGAAGAAATTTTTAAGATTATGCAGAAAGAGGATGAGAATATGGAACATTTTGTGGAACATTTTCAATATAGTCTGTAGAGATCAACCCACAATCACCTGGATAAGAATATATAGAAGATGATCTTTCTCAAAGCACTGAGGGAGGAATCTCTGGAGCTATTGGACGTAGTAGGGAGAGGAGATATATCAAAGGAAGAATTTGATACCATTTGTGAATTATGCATCAAGCGTTCACGAGGAGCTGTGAGAAAGAGGCAGGGAATTCGAACTCTTAAAACATCTAGTGTGGAGTTACAAAGGTTGAAATTGGGAATTTGTTGGACAACTTAAGAACTAATATCATGAGCACATTATTAGCACAGCTAGATGTGTTGCAGGAAAAACATAAGCAGATGGAAGCAGAGAAGGCTATGTCTATTTTATGCCTTCAATGCAAGAAGAAGCATCCATTGAAAGAATGTACATTAAATTTCGTGGAGACTTGTGCGATATGTGAACATATTCATTCCACTAGCACTTGTTCGTCTCTTCCTGGATTGAAGGCACTCTTTCAGGGAACAAATGAAGAAGAAGATCAGCTTTATTTTATGGGATCAAGGGAACCATGGCAACCATAGCTGTCGAACATGAATCAAAGTATGCCTCAAGACCCGTCTCATTATTTTAATAATATGAATTTTGGTCTGCAGTCTGCACCTTTTTCACCCTCTTGGCCACAGTCTTACCAATATCCAATGCCTTGGAAACCCTGATACCCTCAGTCTAGTCCAAATTCTTCATGGTCCCAAAACTGGCAAGGACCTCCTCCTCCTCCTTCAAGACAATCCTCCCAACCTATGCCACAACAATAGCTACATCTGCCTACTAATGCGCCCACTAGTAATCCTCCTCTTCATCCTCAAATGCTTGTCCAATCCAATCCAAATCCAAAATAATAGAGGGGATCAACAGGTTGAGACACTCAACCTCCCTGCATATAGTATTTCCATTATGGAATGCAACGAATTAAATATTCGATCTGGTTGGGTGATCAATACTCAGACTTCACGTATAATTGTTGAACATACCGATGGTGAAGTCTTAGAACCATAATAAAGAACGATAGGGGATGAGTCAGCACAGATTTATATAAAGCAACAAACCCCTTCACAGACTGTTGTTACTAGATGATGTTAGATTGGTCCACCTTATCCAGAAAGATTATCTTTGAGAAAACAAAGTCCTTGTCCTGAATTTGAATTTTAGGGGAATTGCAGAATTTATTCGTTAAAATTATGTTACTTCAGGCTATGAAGGACGTACTGATTTATGCTAAGATAATTAAAGAGTATTTTTCTAAGAAACCTGGCAGAAAATCGAAGGACCCACTTACTATTCATGTCATGGGTAAATTATCAAATATAATGCTGGGGAAATCTATACTTGTCAAATACGGGGATCTTGGGAACCCGATTCTGATAGTACAGATTAATGGGGTGGATATCCCAAATGTACTGGTAGATTTGGGGGAAGCAATTAATGTTATAACCCCTGCAACCGTTATTACTTTGGGTCTGTGGAACCTTAAACCAACTCCCACCGTCCTAGAATTGGCAGATCGGTCTACTATAAGACTGGTAGGGAAGCCGGAAGATATCACTATTTTTGTAGACTCATGGCAGTACCTCGTTGACCTTTTGGTTTTACATACCCAATCCTAGTTGGTGGGCATCCTTTGATTTTAGGAAGACCTTGGCTTGCAACCGTAGATTCTTACATTGGGTGTCGGTTTGGAAACATGGCAATATCCAATGGGGAAGTTACAAAGAACCTTATCCTTTACCCCCCTACAGAACCAAGTTCATCAAATAAACCTAGATTTACCTTGATACAAAAGTATCTACCTACCAAAGAGCCTGAATCTAAGAATGAATAAGTTAGACCCATCCTTACCATCAGCAAGGCTCTTTGTTTTAAGGATGAAATGAAGGACGATGCCATTAGCACCATTCTCAGCAGTCCCAACTCCGTTTCTGAATCAACCTGTCAACTGTTAGAAATTGTCATGAGTTGCAATGTTCAGGAAGATATTGAACCAGAAATAGAAGTAGAAAATATTCCTGAAATTGTACCTCGTAATAGTGTTCCTATAGAAATTGAACCAGGGAAAACATTAAATATTAATCCTAACCTTTCACACTCCCAATCCGAACAGCTGTTGAAAGTCCTTCGGGAGAATAAAGAAGCCTTCTCTTGGGAGTATATAGATATGAAAGGCATCCCTATTGATTTATGTACTCATCATATATACATTAAAGAGGAATGTCTACCTATTAGGCAGCCACAAAGAAGAATGAATCTTGCCTTAAAAAACATTGTCAAAGATGAACTACAAAAGTTATTAGATATGGGTTTTATTTATCTCATATCGGACAGTCAATGTGTTTCCCCACTATTCATTGTTCCTAAGAAGAATGGAAAGTGGTGGATTTGCGTTGATTACAGGGAACTAAACAAAGCAACTCAGAAATACCTTTTTCCCTTACCCTTTATTGACCGAGTCCTTGATCATTATTCAGGAATGAGTTTTTCTCCTTTTCTTGACAGGTTTAGTGGATACAATCAGATACAAATAGATCCTTAGGATCAGGATAAAACTACCTTCACATGCCCTTGGGGAACCTTTGTCTATCGAGTCCTTCCATTTGGCCTCTGTAACGCACCTGCTAACTTTCAAAGGGAAATATTAGGAATTTTCTTTGATCTAGTTAATGATAGTGTTGATATTTACATGGACAACTTCACCCCATATGGGGATTACTTTACAGAAGATTTGAAAAACTTAGATAAAGTACTTGAAATATGCAAACAAACACATGTTTCTCCTAGCACAATCAAATTTCATATGATGATGAGAGAAGGAATAGTGTTGGGACACTTGCTTTCAGCTACAGGAATTCAGGTTGATCCTATGAAAGTAGAGGTAATATTAAAATTTCCTACACCTAAGACACTGAAACGGGTATGCAACTTTATTGGTTATGCTGGCTATTATAGGTGTTTCATAGAAAAAAAATCTAAAATAGCATTCACACTTTTTCAATTGCTACCTAATGATACAAAATTTGTGTGGACATGTGAATGTGAAGCAGCTTTTGTAGGAATCAAAGAACTAGTCTGCAAGGCTCCAATATTACACTGTCCTGACTGGAAGCTCCAATTTCACATCTCTATTGATGCTTCTCAAACAAAAGTAGGGGCAGTTTTGGGGCAACAAGAGGACAAGAAACCGTACGCAATTTACTATGTCAGCAAGAATTTGACCCCTACTAAATTAAATTATACAGTAACTAAAAATGATTTCTTGGATGTCATTTATGCTATTAATAAATTTGGGCATTATATCACAGTGTATCCTAATTTCGTGCACACTTATCATACAGCTATCAGGTATATGATGAACAAACCAATAACCCCTGATTGCGTTACAAGATGGTTATTGTTAATTCAAGAATTTGATATTACCATTGTAGATAAACCAGGGAAAGATAATGTAGTTGCAAATTTCCTATCTAGGATGGATACTAGTGATGAAGGTACACCTGTAGAGGATAGTTTTCCAGATGAACATATTTTTGCAATTTCTACTCACACTCCGTGGTATGCAGATATTGCTAACTATATTGCTACAGGAAAGGTGCCTCAACACTTGCCTTATAGAGAACATCGAAGGATTATCCATCATAATGTTTGCTATTCATGGATAGAGGGATATCTCTTTTACACAATATCTTACCATCAAATTTGGCGCTGCATAAGTGGAGATGACATCTATGATGTCCTGAAAGTTGCTCATGATGGCCCCTGTGGGGGACATTTTGCAGATAAGCGGACAGGTCATAAGGTGTTACAAATGGGATATTATTGGCCTTCTATTTTTCGTGATGCAAGGAAATATGTTAGAGGGTGCGATAGTTGCTAGCGGATGGGTCAGCCTGGTCAGGCAGATAAAATGTCATTACAGCCCAAACTAGCTCTTAAGCCCTTTGAAAAATGAGCTATCGATTTCGTTGGCCCATTTAATCTGCCTTCATAGTAGAAAGTTCACATTCTGGATTTCACGGATTACGTGACAAAGTGGGTAGAGGCCAAGGTTGTTGTGAAAGCAATAGAACAGGTTGTCTCAGACTTTTTATTTGAAGAAATTCTTGCATGGTACAGAGCTCCTAGAGAGATAGTTTCAGATGGAGGGGCACAGTTTACATCACATATGATAGTAGGACTTATGAAAATGTATGGAATCAAGCATAGGGTAACATCTCCATATCACCCTGAGGCAAATGGTCGAGTCAAAATTACAAACAAGGTACTAGAGAATATTCTTACAAAGACTATAGCAAACCATCATCAGAATTCGACTAAAAATCTTCCTGAGGCACTGTGGGTGTATAGAACAACATGGAGGAACACAACAGGGTTCTCACCATATGATTTTGTTTATGGGAAATCCCCTTTCTTTCTAGTGGAATTCAAAATTAAGACGTTGAGGACAACCCTTGACGTAGGTTTAGATCTTTCAGAAGCCCAGAAACACCAACTGTAATAGTTGAATGAATTGGATGAAATTCATTTGGTAGCTGTCCAAAATATTAATGCAATCTAGCAGGATCGAACTAAATGGCATGACAAATTCATTAAGAAAAGGGTGTTTCAAAGAGGAGATTGTGCATTACTCTATGATTCTCTACTCAAGGATTTTAAGAGAAAACTCTGCTCCATGTGGATGGGACCATATGAAGTTGACACGGTGTTTGATAGTGGGACTATTAGACTTATAACAATTGATGAGGCACATACTCCTTTGATCGTGAATGGACATCGTCTCATATTATATCACCGTCCAGCTTCAAGGGACTCCTTTATTAAATATTTCTCTGATAACTATGTTTTTGAAGTTAATAGTGCATGGAATTCCTCCTCTACACCCATGATCTAAAAAAAGGCAATAATATATATCTATATATCTAATATAATAAAATGTTGTTACTACTCTATCATTCTTTTTTTTTATACAGGTATCTCGCTGGTGTTTTTACTCCTTCAATGATGTTACTTTGATCATGGCAATTTTATCTAAGTACTTCACTAGTGATGTTACTCCTTTGGTGTTGTTACTCTGATCATGGAAATTTTTCCTAAGTACTTCACTGGTGTTGTTACTCCTTCAGTGATGTTACTCTGATCGTTGTGATTTTGTCTAGGTACTTCATTGGTGTTGTTACTCCTCTAGTGTTGTTACTCGTCCAGTGTTGTTACTCTGTCACGATTCCGTTTAAGTATCCTGGTGTTGTTACTTCGTCACAATTTTGTCTAAGTATCCTGGTGTTGTTACTCCATCGTGATTTCGTCTAAGTATTTTGTTGTTGTTACTCTGTCGCGATTCCGACTAAGTGTTCAAGAAGTGTTGTTACTCCTCGAGTGTTGTTACTCCTCGGGTGTTGTTACTCCCTCGATGTTATTACTCCTTGGGTGTTGTTACTCCTTGGGTGTTGTTACTCGCTCCGTTGTTGTTACTCCGTCAAGGTAAGTTTCCAGGTACATCCCCGATCAACTTTGTGGATTTGATTGATAATTCATGTGACATGACTCAATATGACTGCAAACATTCATCCCTTAGTTTGTGGGGGGGGGGCACTATAATAAATGAAAAGATGCCATAATTAAATTACAATAATGACTTGTTAGTATCATTATTGAACCTTGTTCTAAAGAGTGTACACTCCACGATTTCCACCATACTTCGCACGATTACCCATATACATCGGGACTTGAAGTTAGTACTATTGTAATAATGAACGGTCCCTTCAAATGATGCGAAGTAATTACCATAATTACCACTCATTATTACCATTATTCGCCATGGATTTTTCATATTTCACTGTTATCCTCCCGATTTTCACTCTCACTGCACCCCATCACTATCACAGCTCTCTCACTGCAAATCTACCTGCCGACACTCCTCCTCGATAGTCTGTTGTTACTTCAAAGTTTTGTTACATAGCCATTGCAGAATGGGTGGGCAGGTTGTGAGGCACAAACTAGAAAGCACAGAGCAGGTTTGATGCAATGCAGATGTTTGGCAAGTCTTCTTGGATGCGGGATGGCATGTGTATTTCGAGAGGCTACAAGGATTTGACAAAGCCATCATATTTGAATTTGCTTTAAACCTGGAAGGAAATCATTCCAGAGTTCGTGGGTTGGAAATTTCTGTCACGGAGGAAGCTATTTCAATTTCCAGTGGGTTGTAGTGAGGAGGTGAGAAATGGTTCTCTCAGAAGTCTCCTCTGCTAGAGTTTTCGAAATTGTTTTTGCAGGCTGGGGAGACAACGGTCCAGAAAGGAAGAGGGTATGATCGTAAATCTCTGACATACCCATGGGCTGAGGTGGCTTATTTTTTTATGAGGTATGTTACCTGCGAAGTTCATTTCTCTACACTATTTAAGTATCATTTCAAACTCCTTACATGCCTTCAGTTTTGGCATGCACAAGTTCATTATTTAGACATGCCATATTTCTTATGGAGCATCCTTCACTTAATGGTGCAATCTGACCGCTGGTATTGACAACCATTAGCGGTTCTCACAAATCATGGGTTAGTTAGATTATTGGTGGTGCATTCTCTGTCTTGAACCTTCGTGGCTTGGCCACAATTCACTGAGGTAGCGGAGGAAGAACTTGCAAGTATGTTGCCTATAGGGGAGGAGGAAGAAGACTTATCAGTGGAAGAAGAGGCCACAGACGACATTGTACCAGTGTCACCTATTGGCTCAACATAAATAGACACAATGGAGATAGAAGAGAGTGTAGTCGACGCTGCTCCACAAGAACCAGTCTCAACTACCAATTTAAGAGGAGAATCACCACCATTGGATGCAGCTACAGATGGTGATAACACATAAGAACTAACATCACATGTTCAAGCAATTGAAGAACCTTTGGTTGAAAATGTAGGTGGTGTTGACACACAAGAACCAGCATCACATGTTCAAGCAGTTGAAGAACCTTTGGTTGAAAATGTAGGTGGTATTGACACACAAGAACCAGAACCACCTGTCCAAGCAATTGAAGAACCTTTGGTTGAAAAAGTAGGTGGTGTTGACACACAAGAACCATCATCACCTATTCAAGCAGTTGAAGAACCTTTGGTTGAAAATGTAGGTGGTGTTGACATACAAGAACCAACACCACTTGTCCAAGTAGTTGAAGAACCTTTGGATGAAAGTATAGGCGGTGTTGCCACACAAGAACCAGCACCACCTACTCAAATGAATGTGGAACCTTTGGAGGAAATAGGGGCCGCAGTCGATACTAATCCACAAGATCCATTTCTGGTTGTTAGGCAGAAGGATTATTTGGAAGAAGCATAGGTAGAAGGATAAAAACAGTCAGTGAACATAGAAGAAGAAGGAGGAGGGCCTACATCAACAAGCATTGGGAGAATGGAAATTGATGAAATTATTACGCGCTCTCATTTTCTTGCGTATTTTCCAAAAGGGGCAAGTAAATCTCATTCCTCCATATGCACAGAGAAAGAAAAAGCTTCTCCCCTGATCCTAAAATTTGTTGGGACAGTTAGAGGAACCATTATCGACATTGTCACTCAAAAAACAGTGTCAACTGGTGAAAGAATTGAGCAAATTGAAGGGTTAGTGGTCGGCACTTCCACAGAAGAACCATTGCCAACCGAAGGACAAAATGAAGAAGCTATTGTCGGTGATGCTTCTACAGAAACCATTACTAAGTAGATGGAAGAGGATGTTGTTGATCAGACTAACCCGCAAGGGATAGAGACCATTCCTAAACAAATGGAAGAGGATGTTGCTGATAAGACTAACCTGCAAGGGCTAGAAACCATTCCCGCGCAGATGGAAGAGGATGTTGCTAATCATACTAACCCGCAAGGGCTAGAGACCATTCCTGAGAAGATGGAAGAGTATGTTGCTAATAAGACTAACCCGCAAGGGCTGGGAACCATTCTTGAACAATGGAAGAGGGCGGTCAGGCAACAGAGCAACTACAAGAAGAGGGTGTCAAAGACACTACCCCACAAGACCCTGCAGTGAATCCAGAGCCATAGAGGGAATACATAGAGATCCTAAGACCTAAAGAAGGAGATGGCAAGATTGTTTCCCGAGTCGAAGAACAAGTGGAAGAAATCAGAGTAAAACAAGAACCAGTTAACGAATTTGTCAACATCAACCCACCAGGGTCTAGACCAGCTACGAGACTTGTGGAAGAAGTTGTTGTAAAACAAGAGTTCATTGAGAAATGTGCAAAAAGGAGACCCCCTCTTAAGGAAAGATATCAGTCACAATTCAAAGAAAACATGCAGTTGAAATTGGAAATCATTAAATTGAGAAAACAGGTACAGTGCTTACGAAGAAGAGTGAGGAAGCACAAGAAAAATGTTGTGAAGCCCCGGCTTGAAATTGTTTAAGTGGCAGCACAGACCAAATCTAGGCCAACGACTTCAACAGCTACATAGACATAATTGTTTTTGTATGTGATCGAAGCACGTGAGTTTGTCATGATTGTAGAAATACAGAAGTGGCAAGCTACAGCAGCTCGCCTTCAACGGGGGACCACTCCTTTAGAAGCCCACCAGGAAGGAATAAGGGAAATTCACGAGCAATCTGCGAAAACAGTCTTTGGCTACATAGAATAGATAGAGAAGGAAAAGCAGAAGTAGGAGAGACAGAAAAAGCGAATTGAGGGACTCGAAGAACAAGTGAAGCTATTAAAGGTCGATAAGGAAGAAATATTTACTTTGGCACAACAAGTATTGGTTTTTCGACCCCCTGCTCATAGCTATGCTTTGTTCCTCCATGAATAGTATCTATTATTTTGTTTAGTAAGTGTCCACCACGAGCTTAGTCATGAGATGGAAGATTCAATGCAGTTTTTGTGCATCTTGAGATGCCACAATATTTTGGATCAACACTTGATGTGCGAGTTGTACAGGGATTATTACTTTATGGGAAGTGATAAATCATTTAACCCAGTTCCATATGTAGGAGACATTCAATTGAGAGCCTTTACCTCCTACGCAGTTAATCTAGTTAAATGGAAGAAGGCCTTCGACACGTTCAAAAAGAATCAGGCAAATAGGCCACTTGTCATTCGGATGGAGAATTGTCAGTCTGTGAATGTTTATAACAAACATGAAACCCTCTTAGGGATCGACGAATGGAAATAATATATGTTGGAAACCCAAAAATGGTGCGTTGATATATGTACAAAACAAATCTTTACTTGTCAAGAGGAGGCCCGGGACAGTTTCCAGAAATGGTGGATGCTATCTTCATCAGTCGTTAGGATACGAGTGCCTTTTGGGGCCCCCAATTTTGCTCGGGCTCTAAACAAGGTACCTTGGTATATTGAATGCATGCGGCTTCGTGGGGTCCGATGGATGGGTTTGAGGTTTCGATTTCTCATTATCTGGATGTTATTCGATCAATATACTCTAGCTTATGAGGTAAGCGAGGATTGGTGGAAGGAAGTCATCCAAACAGATGGATATAAGCCTCCAGGGATAGAGATGTCTGCAAAATATAATCTCGCACAACTTCATGTTGATCATCGCACTTTCAACCCTAATCTGCGCAGGCGACAAACTGCATGAGGACATGCAGTAAGGCCAGTTGGGGGGAGATGTTGGTGGCTAGATTTTGCATACTTTTACTCACCCTTTTACCCTGTTCTTTTTATCCATTTCACGCCAATAGTGGTTAATTGATATCTTAAAATGCATAGGTATACCTCTTGTCATGTATTTATGGATTATTGGTCAATGAAGCATAGTCGTAGGGGATTATTACCTAATCATCTTTCTAATTCAGTTATTTCTGCAAATTTGAAGGGAGAATGACTAGGACTGTGATTCATTGGATGATATTGTCAAAGCTGGCAGCATTATCCTTGAACATTGGCTGCAACACTGAATCAATATATCGATTGACACACTGCTATCTTTTACATTTTGTATCGTTCTGAAAATCATCGTGTAATTAAAGGTAGACAGTGACTTAATTCTGGGAACTGTAATATTAACAAAATGTATAAAGTAGAGTTGTGAGTTGTGAAAGCTATTGCTATTAAGATTCATTAAGGTTACAAGAGAAACACTTTAACTCTGAGTCTGTAATAGAATACTTGTAATATTTCTTTAATTAATGACAGCTTGATCTTCTGAGCATATCATGATCCATTGATCTCGCCACAGCCCTAATCAAGGTGTTGGGCCCACTCTCCTAACCAGGTGTTGTTGGATAAGATGTGTGTTAGGTTTATTTCTGTTAGTTTATTGTTTTTGTGAATGTTTATCAGTGTGTTGTTGTGAGTCTTAATTGTTGTTACAGTTGTTACTTGTTGTTACACTTATTTGCTGTTACAGTATTGCTTGTTGTTACACATTGACGAATTTATAATTAATTTTCAATGTTGGGTAGGGAAACTGTGGCCTGCACATACAGTGCACGATAGGCTTGAAATAACTCGTAGAACCCCGAGTTGACAATTAAATGTGGATTGGATGATTTGAATGATTCGTACTTGTACACCAATAGTCATGAGTTTGGTATCATTCACACAATTTTACCATAGTTTTTCCATTTGATCTTGATCATTGTTGCTCCATCAAATATTTGCTACTACCATAGTGCTTCAACATGCACTGTCACCTTCTTATCTTCTCTCTTAGCTGAAACTCAATGATGGGAGTACCAATCTCTTTATCATATGCAAGACCCTTTTGGACACATTGATGTGAACTCATCATTCCCCTCTAAAAATTCATCCTACAAATAATCTTGGTTTCTCAAAGGAGAATAATGCAACTAGCTTCAACCTCAAAAAGTGTCCATGATCCTCCCTTCATCTAAAGAAATATTGTTATAGGACATTTTGTCACATCCGATCAGTGAGCCTCCTAATGGGATAAATCAAAATCCTATTCCCCCTTGTCACCATATTGCATAAATCCCTAAGCATGTATCTTTAATTTCCTAGAATTTGAGCCCTAAACTGCATCATCTAAGCCAATTTTAGGACCAACCCTCCCTGTAAGCCTACTGGGGTGCATTCACCAGCAGATTTCTCCATTATGGCTTACGTTGGTCACAAACAAGTTGCTCCCTTTGCACCTATGTTGGTTCTAGAAATCTGGGAGAATGATCGGGATTCTAGAAGCTTCACCTTTTAGGAGTTTCCAAAAGTTATTATAAATACTTACCTTGGATAAATCATTTGGACCTTATCCATCCCTACACTGGAGTTTTCACCACTTATCCTTTGATCCTTTCCCTCCATCAAAGGTGGATCTCAAGCCTAGATTGGTAAATAGATAAGAATTCATGAACTACCTATCCTTCCTATATATTTACCTCATTCCACAAGCACCTGGTTAGTTTTTGGGTTGGATTTTGGAGAGTGATTCTACCCTTATGTTGTTTTCATGAGTGGTTATTATCTCATGCATTTAGGGTGATTGGAGGTGCATATTGTGAGAAGGAAAGGACAAGTCAACAACTTGGAGGAGATCTTCTACAATATCAACGAATACTTATGGTTGCAATCTCCTTCCATTTATATTAATGCAAAGAATTAATTGTTTTTCTATATGTGGTGTCGTTATTTCATTTATTTCAATACCATGTTGATATATTGAATGAAGTACTTAGATGATACTACATACATCTCTTAGTTTCTTGGCTTGTGTTATATGACTGTGCAGGTTCTAATTTTGCAATTCGGTGCTGGGATTGGAGCTTCCAAGGCAAAGAAGGAGCGAAGCATGCGAAGGATTCCAAGTAGGCCTCACTCCATCATCTATTTACTTCAAGGAAAAGCATTGTGATCCTTGTCTCTCTTTTGTTCTAGATTAGCCACCGACCTAGGGGAGATACTTTTGTACGCAATCGTAAATCTCGTATAATAAATTGGCAACACCACTGGGGTACGGTTAATTTCCTTGGTGGTTTCCTTGTCCATTGTGATTTTCTTACCTCTTCTTCAGACCTTTATTGTCTCACTCCGTCCTAAATAGACCTAGGAAGCCCTTTCATTGAGTTTCACTTGCATTTTTAGTGTCAGAACCCTTTATAAAAGTACCTTGTGGTCTAGAGACAGTGTGTTGCAGTGCACCCTAACCTTCTCTACACTTGTGTTGCATTGCAACCTGACCCTTTCAGCACTTGTTATGGTATCAGTTTGATGCAAAAAAAAAAATGTGATTTTCTCTCTGATTAATGTTGTTCCAGTTGGTCCTCCTTGTGTCCCTGAGTGTGTCTCGGTCTCTCATAAACCTCCATTTGGCTTGCTTTTTATTTTTAGCGCCTTTGATAATAATTTGTTTAGATTTTATTTTGTTCTTGTCATTAGGTCATTAGAAAACTAAATTTTTTATTCATTGAGTGCTTGAAATAATTGGTGTTTTAGTCATCATTTTGGACAGTTTTCTTTTATCAATGATTAGATAAATATCTTAGTTTTCATATGAAAATTAAGTGGAATCCAAAAGAAAAATCTTATGTATCATGCATTTCATATGGGGCTTTGATTTTGATTGGAAAAGTGAATTTGAGGAGATAGATTGTTGCATCGCTTATTTGTTGCATTTTTTATTGATTTCTTCTTCCCCTACTTAGTTAGGCCTTTCATTATTAAAACGAAAATGAAAAGAGTTATTTTTGTCATATTAGTTGCATCATAGGCGTGTTTAGGTGGCATTGCATTTTGAGCCTTGAAACTCAAATCTAATTCAAGAACACTCTAAAATTCATCTCAATTAGCCTAAGGAGCATTTGAAACTTAATGACACACATAGAGGTCAAGGCTAGAGACGTGTTTCAGCGTCGTTAAACGTAGGAGATATCATTTTTTGTCAGAGTTACAATTTGGAGGTGATACCTCATTCTACGTATGTAAGTGTATAGGATCGTTCTCCACATACCTTCGGGTATATCGAATGGTGCTCCACGCATGATAAGTATATGGGAACACTCTCATCAAATGGTTACACTTTAGACAACACTACTACAAACTGCACTCCCACGTACCGTCAAGTATATTTTGGGAGTCCCCTATAGGATGTTATCCATCCATAGGTAATTGAGCCAGCTGCCTTGTATACCATGATACATCGAACACATCATTCATGGAGATTTCCTGCACATGCGTTAAGTCCTTGGTTCACCAAGGTGTATATTGTAGTTCACAGTTTATTGGTAAATATTTATGCCTAGTTACCCCTTTGTTTTGTTTATTTCTTTAATTTCTAAAATCAATTAATTGATCGTGGAACAACATCCTCCCCGTGGAACTACTCCCTAGTAGATCTTAGGTTGAGACTAATGGCAACAGTTCCTGAGTATACCAATCAAGGAAACCCATTTGATGGGAATCCTAGTCCTTTTCCTCCTTTTGGAAATATTGGTGCTCCTTATATGGCAACAATGTCCCTTCCTGGATTTACCATTGGTTTTCTAGTTTGGTTGTTTTGGTTCTGAATGTCGAGACTGCTTCTCGACCAAGTTCTCCTCCACCTGAACAACTTCAACCTCAAGTTGATCTTAAATTTGACCCTTTGCCTTCTTCGGTTGTTCGGTCTTCTTCCTCCTCTTCCTCTTTATCTGGTGAAATCATCAAAGTTAGTAACCAAGTGATTAAGAAGAAGAATAAAAATAAGCAGCGGAACAACCATTACTACGAACACAACTGGTATGGACAAATCTTCCAATCAACCCCGTAAATTTAAATTCCCTTGCATGCTTTGTAAGGGTGATCACCTTCTTAGAGATTGTCCTGGTGTTATAGACATTTTTGTGCCTTACAGCATTGAGCATGAAATGTCCATAATCTAAGGGATCCAAAGTCCCTAAACATGTTGTTCCTACCCCTAGAGGAACAAGGCTAACAAACCACAGCAATTCACAGAAGTTCTCCACCAGAAACTGCTCAAAAACAAGTCAATTTAGGATCAATTCAGTGGCTCCACTAGCTGCTTGCGCTGAATGTCAAAGCCAACAATGGCTACCTGTGCTGAATGTAAAAGGAAACACTGGCTACCTGCGCTGAGCGAGAGTGGACATGTGGCAAGTTCATTTCTCAAGGTGTCAGAACCCAGGAAGCTTCCAAAATGACACTTGCCTCAGGGAATTCGACTGGTGATGAGTAAGAGGTTCCAAATCTCCAAGTGGAAGCAAGAACCTCCAAGTGGAATCAAGAACTGACAGAGGGAGAGGACACTAGTCAGATCTCAAGCTGACTCATCCTCTCTCCAAACATCTATATATGGATCTCTCCTCCATGAGATCTAGGAGGCTGGAATTTTGTTATTGCAAAGAATTGTTGTTGGTTTGAGATTGGAATTATTGGGTGCTTAGTGCTTTGAAGGGGGTGAAGATAGGAATTCCATTTGCTAGGAAGGAGATGCTGGATTGGAGCCCCTCTGGGTTGTATCTCTTCTTGAACCTTGTTATTCATCAATAAAGCTATCTTGGTTTCTCCTATATACTGATGTATTTTTTATGTATGATTGCATTAGTATGTTTAGTTTATTTCTAATCCTGAACAAGTTATGAATATGAATCCATGTCTTGTGTAGTGTTCTCTTCTTGTGATCTTGCAGAAACCTCTTGAAGCTGGGCGAGCGAGAAGGCAAGTAGCTGGGAACTCTCCAAGAGAAGAGAAGCTGGATCGAGGGACAAACGGAAGACACCAGTTAGTCCATCCATCTCTCTCTTCATTCTTAATTCATAAAGGAAGAATACTAGAATAGTTGTCTCTGTTTTTTGCTAAGGCACTGTCACACCTTAGGTGGATAGGATTGTCCTGCATAAGCATTTTTCCCCACAACAAATTGGCGACTCCGCTGGGGAGATCTGTTTAGTCATTTTATTTGTGTTTCTATCATTGTTTGTTTCATAGACTTGACAACAACAATCGAACTGCATCTGCTATTCCCAGATGAAAAGTAGACAGTTGCTGCTTTGATCCAATCACTGGACTTGTCTGTGATCTGAACAATGGACTCACAAATGATTTGATGATCCTTTGTGATAGATCTTAGTACCCCCTCAAAGCATCCCTTTGATTACACCTTGCTTGTTTCTTTTATTTGGCCTGAAACAGTAGATTAAATAGCAATCTGTGACCCAGAACCCAGTGAGAAACTCTCGTTTCTCCTTCAGCGCGACAGCTGTGAAGAGGTTTTGTATTTCAACGCAGGTCCCGTGAAGGCTACCTGCGCTGAATGTCAAAACCCCTGTGTTGAGGTTGCGTTGAACCAGTTTGGCCTTGTGCAACTAGGGTTCTCTGCTCTGTTTTGCCCTGTTTTGATCTCTGATTTTTGCAGCTTGTAACCAGCATAGGTACCAGTCTGATAACTCCTTTTCTCTGCTTAAATTTTGCCTCCTTTTGTACAAAAAGACTGTAAGTGTTTTTATGTGTTTGTGGCGTCATTCACAGTTTTCCTTTGCATGAGCGAAATAATCATCCTGTAGCCCTTGATTCAGATCTGTTGATTTTGATCTTAGGAGAGAGTTCATTGGCTGTTTGCAGTTGATTATAAATTTGCTTTTGCTTATTGGTTTGAGTTTGTCTCTTTTAAGTGTCGAAACAAGTGTTCATTTCAGAAATCGTTAAGTGTTGTAATCTCTTCTACCCTCTTTGATTTCGAAAAAGTAAACTTGTTTGTATTTGTCATTTAAAAGCAAATTCAAAGTTGTACAAAAAGCTTTCTTTTGTAGGCATCAATACTAAGAAAGCGGAAAACAAACACCTGCATTGTGCATTTGCATTTTGATAGTTTGCATGTTTGATTTAGGAAAAGTGCATTAGAGTGTGTTGATTGCTCTTTGAGAAAAGATGGTGTCTTTCTTTTCCCTTAGTAGCTAGGATTTTCAAAGTTGAAAAGATATAAAGCTTGCTTATCATCTTTAGACTGCATTTAGGAATTGTATCATACATCTCGTGGTGAACCTTGAAAGGCAAACTTCTAAAAAGATCAACCTAAAATAAATTGAATGAACTTAACAACGCTTTGCAACATAACGCACAACATGGTCTATGCTAGAGACGTGTTCCGGCATCGTAAAGCCTGGTGACTGTCGATCTCGTGGATTGTGGGTGATTCCTCCTGAGGGACGATAGCGCCAGCACGGATTGTGCTCCCACGTACCGTCGCGTATATATTGGGAGACCCCTATAGGCATAAAACCTTTATCCTTAGGAAGTCGTGTCGGCTGCCCTACTGATCGCAATGCACTGAACACAGCATTCAGGAAGATCGACCGCCCATACCCTAAAAAGTATTCTGCGGTTTTGCGAAAAGTTTGGCACACCCTCTGCCTAGAACTCCAGAGCAGTTCCTTTTGGCCTTTTTCAGACTCTATAACAGAAAAAGTCCATCCGAGCATTTGTCACTTCGGGCTCGTTAAAACATCGAAGGAGACTAGAGTCATCTTTAGCTTTTTCTCGACCCTTTAAAAGTGAAAAAGCAAGTTGTGTCTAAAGCGTCGTTAAAATTTATTTTAAACGGAACAATCACCCTTTATTCCTGCGTTGATCTTTAGGTTGAAAAAATGGAACACGCCAACCAAGGAATTCCCCTTGGTGGAAATCCTAGTCCCTTCTCCTCTTGGGGAGATGTTGGTGCGCCCCATATGGCCACATTGTCGCTTCCAGGATTGACAATTGGCCTGTCGGTCTGGCTCTTTTCAACCAATGTCGTTCAGAACACCACTATTCCTAAACAGTCGAGTCAACAGTTAGACCAGACCAGAGTTGCCAACCAGCCTTCTACTTCATCTAACTCTTCCTCTCCTCCTTCCTCTTCGCTTGATGGAACTGGTAAAACAAAAAACCAGGTTCCTAAGGAGAAGAAGGAAAAGAAGAAGAAAGAGAAGAAGAAGGAGCCAAAAGCGACTGGGGGCAAACAAGTGTCGTCTGACAAAAATCCACACACAGCACTGACTAGGCCTAAATCGCCATGTGTCATATGCAAGGGAGACCACTTCCATAGAGGTTGTCCCTGCATCCCTCGGATACTAAGGGACTGGTCTCCCCGTTTGCACAATTCGGTAGCGTCGACCTCTGATAGCCATGTTGACAGCTCACCGTCGACTAGTGAAAGTGAAGTCCTAGGACAGAAAGGGAAAGCTAGATTTCCCTGCAAACTGTGTGAAGGTGACCATGCCATCCACCATTGTCCCTTCTTAGACGAGGTTAAAAGAGTTTTGGAAGATCGCCCGGTTTTACCAGTGCAACTTCCTCCTGGATATCAAAAACCCCTGCCAAGTCCTTCACTAGTTGAGAACCCGGCTGGCCCGCCTAGGTGGTCAGCCGAAGCACCTATCATTGAAGATGAACCATCTGGATCCATGCCTGACGAAAGTCAAAAGGTTGATACGGCAGTTGACCCGGTTTTGCCTTCAGAGGCTCTATCTTCGAATGATACCATCACAGAGGAGAATAAAGACGACACCGTCCAAATTCTCTTCATCAGCACAGACTCCGACGAACAAGGGGGCAATTTTCCCATTCCTTTTTCGCAGGAAGGAACTTCGTCAGAGTCATACCCGGCCGTCTATTCGGTCCCACCACCAAGCAACCTAGTTGTCTCGTTCGACTGGAACCAACTAGGCAGACCCCGGTTGCCAGCAAGCATACCATTCAGAATTATCGTTCAAATATACAGAATGGTAATGGCTGGCACTATCATTGATGAGGGGGCATCTGTGAGTATCCTTTCCTCTATTACTTGGAAAGCGCTTGGTTCGCCAGTGCTTTTGCCTGAAATGAGAAATCTATCGGGCTTTGATAAAGGAACCAGTCGACCTTTAGGGATCCTCCCCAATGTGCCTATCACATTGAAAGGGAAGATCGTTCAAATGAACGTGATGGTTGTTCAAGGACCCTTGGATTATAACCTACTCCTTGGACGAGACTATATATATTTCATGGGGGCCTTCGTCTCCTCACTCTTTAGAGTAATGTGTTTTCCGCACGAAGGAAGAATGGTCAAGCTCGTGGACCAACTTTCATTTCCCGGATCACGCATCGCAAATAGTCATGTACCATCCCTAAATGGTCTATTCACGCAAGAAGTGTCTCAACCCACGGTCCGTCCTCCTGATGAGCACGAGTAATCCGGCAGGATATGACTGGAACCCAGGGGGCATGCGTCCTGGTCTGCTTCGGCAGGGAAACTTTGGGTATAGAGTAGGTTTCCGCGGGAGAATATGACTAGTCTGTACCCCGTCCGTCTAGGAAGAGGGTTATTCTAGAATAAGATTCTTTTGTCAAAGTTATGTGAGTTTGCGGGCTATGTCGCTCACCTTTGTCTATTTCGGTAGACATTGTCGAGGAAGTGTTTTGTTTGAAAGATTAACGAGACAATCTTTGGGTAACCTGAAAGAGGTAAGCCTCTCTCGTTAAAACAAATGTTTTGGCGGAAGTGAAGTAGGGGTAACCTTGAAATCGTACTTTATGCCTGGGGGCATGCAAACCTTTTGGAGTGCAAGCAAGGGGCAACTATTTATTTTTTTAATTTTTTGGACCTGAGGGATTATTGCACAAAAAGATCGAGCGCTTGTTTTGTTCGGCTCGTTAAAACTATCAAAAACTCATCCCTTCTGTATTGTTTTATACTTTTTCGGATCTAAGGGATTAGATGACGAAAAAGGACTTTTGGAGTTAACTTTATGTACCTTTTCAGACTCTCTAAAAATGAAAAGGACCGAGTTATCCTTGTCGTTAAACTCGTTAAAATCATTAAATAGCGACAAACTTGTCTTTATACGAGAACGAGTTTCACTATCGCTAGACTCGTTAAAACATAGCGATGGGCTTGCCCGAAGGGCAGGTTATAGAACAAGCTCATGTTATCCTCCTCAAGCTTGACAAAAATAAAGAGGTACTGGTCAGCAATGACTGGGGAAAAATTGGGAGAAACTCAAGAAAACTTTGATGGTAGCAAGTCGCTCTTGAACATGACACTTTTCCTCCGTACCACAATCGGGTTGGGTTGTTTCATTCACCGGTCACATACATGGTCTTGCCATACCATCCATATTTGGGGTAATGCTACCAATCCATTGCATCAGTGTTGCCATATGTTCAAGAGAAGTCGTTCAGAAAAGTCAACCGTGTCCCATCCACTGCCATACATTATCCTTCATCCTTTCATGACCGCCACCCTGAATCATATGTCACAAATCGTTTTCACCTCCATCAAAATCATTAGCTCCGTTCTGTGTCACTGATGTGGGATTCATTAAGGCCCTCCTTTGACGGATCGCTTCTTGTCGACATCAGCTCATTATCCAAGAAGTTGATCTAGGAACAACCCCTTCAGTACTTTGAAGCTTGCATGCCTCAATGGCAAGTTTCTCACTTCCGGCGACAGGTATACATCAATGACCTTAGACCGAAAGATTTTGTGTGGTGTTCGACGCCAAGTCCTTTATTCACACCACGTGAATTGTACTGCAGTACCTTGAGGGTCATTATCATTATCGGTGATTCCTCTCGCGCTTGTTAATGGTTTACAACATTGACCGGTAATCAGGCGGTGTCTTTCCATGTTCGACTTCAGAACATTTCTCACATGGATCGACTTGTATTAGAGTGAAGATCGAACGAGTTTGAAGACCCCGGATCTAGTTTCATCCATCCGGGCTGTGATATATATTCAGGAAAGATAAAGACATTGACATGTACATCATTGCAGCAGATAATCATCCTACTCAAAGGATGATAATTTCATCAAAATTATCAGTCTACCATCAGACGATTGTTTGTTCTATGTACAGAAAAATGAATTTATAAAGCTAAGCATGGGAATGTCCGCCTCAGCTAGATCATGAAAGCAGTATGAAAAATAATGTATTGTATTGTATCTTATTACAGGTCTCCTCCCAGCATTGGATGAACTTCGGATCCCCTGATAAAGCATTTCACCCGATAAACAACCTCATACTTTAGGGGGCAACTGTTATAGACATTTTTGTGCCTTACAGCATTGAGCATGAAATGTCCATAATCTAAGGGATCCAAAGTCCCTAAACATGTTGTTCCTACCCCTAGAGGAACAAGGCTAACAAACCACAGCAATTCACAGAAGTTCTCCACCAGAAACTGCTCAAAAACAAGTCAATTCAGGATCAATTCAGTGGCTCCACTAGCTGTTTGCACTGAATGTCAAAGCCAACACTGGCTACCTGCGCTGAATGTCAAAGGCAACACTTGCTACCTGTGCTAAGCGAGAGTGGACATGTGGCAAGTTCATTTCTCAAGGTGTCAGAACCCAGGAAGCTTCCAAAATGACACTTGCCTCAGGGAATTCGACTGGTGATGAGTAAGAGGTTCCAAATCTCCACGTGGAAGCAAGAACCTCCAAGTGGAATCAAGAACTGACAGAGGGAGAGGACACTAGTCAGATCTCAAGCTGACTCATCCTCTCTCCAAACATCTATATATGGATCTCTCCTCCATCAGATCTAGGAGGCTGGAATTTTGTTATTGCAAAGAATTGATGTTGGTTTGAGATTGGAATCATTGGGTGCTTAGTGCTTTGAAGGGGGTGAAGATAGGAATTCTATTTGCTAGGAAGGAGATGCTGGATTGGAGCCCCTCTGGGTTGTATCTCTTCCTGAACCTTGTTATTCATCAATAAAGCTATCTTGGTTTCTCCTATATACTGATGTATTTTTGATGTATGATTGCATTAGTATGTTTAGTTTATTTCTAATCCTGAACTAGTTATGAATATGAATCCATGTCTTTTGTAGTGTTCTCTTCTTGTGATCTTGCAGAAACCTCTTGAAGCTGGGCGAGCGAGAAGGCAAGTAGCTGGGAACTCTCCAAGAGAAGAGAAGTCGGATCGAGGGACAAACGAAAGACACCGGTTAGTCCATCCATCTCTCTCTTCATTCTTAATTCATAAAGGAAGAATACTAGAATAGCTGTCTCTGTTTGTTGCTAAGGCACTGTCACACCTTAGGTGGATAGGATCATCCTGCATAGGCATTTTTCCCCACAACACCTGGTATTCCCAAGGTATCATAAGTGTGGTCCACAGGCTCACATCGGCCTTTGTTGTCAGCTTTTGGAGATGTTGGTGACAAAGCCTCAAATAGTGATCGTAAGGTCCATGGGAAAAAGGGTAAAGTCAAATTTCCCTGTAATTTATATGAAGGGAATCATCCTATTCACCTTTATCCTTATATGGAAAATTGTTGGAAAACCTTACAGGTTCTCATCCACGACTTCCAGTTGGTTATCGGAAGCTTTCTCCCAATCCTCCACTAGTTGATGAATTGATTGATCAGAATCTGAACCCCATCAATCCCACTCTCTTTGAATGTGAATCCCATTATTTTTTTCCTGACCAACCATTGGTTGAGAAAATGGTTGACTTGGTTCCACCTTTGATTAATCATACCCTTCCTATAGAGAGTGAACTTCATGTCGCTCAGGTTCTTCTCATTTTTTCAGGTTCCAATGAACTTGGGGGTAGTTCTCCCATTCCCACGGCACAAGAGATAAATTCTCCCATTCCCACAGAACTGGAGAGCAATCCTCCCATTCCCATAGCACAATGGGGCAGTTCTCCCGTTTCCACGGCACCCCCTCTAAGTAGTATGGGCACTTCCTTTGATTGAAGTTGAATGGCAGGATATCATCTTCCTTCTTATGTGCCCTTCCATATCATAGTACATGATTCTAATGTGGTTGTGCCTAGCACAATCATAAATGAGGGCGCATATGTTAGTATTATGTCCTCAACTACTTGGAAAGCTTTATATTCTCCGCATTTTATGCCTGTTACACAGAATATGTTGCCTTTTAACAGAGGAACCAGTCAATCATTAGGGATCCTTCCTAAGTTTCCTATTACTTTCGGAGGAAAGGTTACCTATATCAATGTGATGGTAGTCCAAGGCCCTTTGGATTTTAATTTACTCCTTGGGTGTGACTATGTTTATGTCATGGGAGCTCTTGCCTCTTCGTTCTTTCGTGTGATGTGTTTCTCGTATGAAGGAAGAATCGTGACTATTGACCAGTTTTCGTTTTTTGGCCCTAATTTGACTCACAAAAAACCATCTTCCCTAAATGCTCCTTATATGCAAGTGGTATCGCCCCTGCCACAAATTAATTATGTGGAAACCTGTTCAATGTTCGCATCTATTGATGATCTAGTAGGTGATATAGTGCATCATTTACTGGGGCATTGGAGTCTGATATATCCATTGGATCCTTTGATCCCTTCCAAAGCATTTTTCTCCCATCTGATGAGAACGTATTGGAAGCCATGGTCTCTTGGAGGTCATGATCTAATTTCGGAGCAGAGTTCCTTGTCTTGTGTCAAGCTCATTAAAAAATGAAACATGGTGTTGGAGCAGTGTTCCTTGTCTTCTGTCAAACTCATTAAAAAATGAAACAAGGTGTTGGAGCAGAGTTCCTTGTCTTGTGTCAAGCTCGTAAAAAAATGAAACAAAGTGTTGGAGCAGAGTTCCTTTTCTTGTGTCAAGCTCGTTAAAAAATGAAACAAGGTCCTGGAGCAGAGTTCCTTGTCTTGTGTCAAGCTCATTAAAAAATGAAACAAGGTCCTTGGAGCAGAGTTCCTTTTCTTATGTCAAGCTCCTTAAAAAATGAAAAAAGGTCCTCAAATCAGAGTTCCTTGTCTTGTGTCAAGCTCCCTAAAAAATGAACAATGTCCTCAGAGCAGAATTCCTTGTCTTGTGTCAAGCTCCTTAAAAAATGAAACAAGGTCCCTGGAGAAAAGTTTCTTGTCTTGTGTCAAGCTCGTTAAAAAATGAAACAAGGTTTCGAAGCAATGTTCCTTGCCTTGTGTCGAGCTCATTAAAAAATGAAACAAGTTGTCAGAGAAGAGTTCCTTTTCTTGTGTCAAACTCATTAAAAAATGAAACAAGGTCTATGAGGATAGTTATTTTACTATGTCAACCTCATTAAAAAATGAAATAGGTTCCTTGGAGCAGAGTTCCTTTTTCTTGTGTCAAGCTCCTTAAAAAATGAAACAAGGTTCCTTGAGCAAAGTTCCTTGTCTTGTGTCAATCTCATTAAAAAATAAAACAAGGTGTCATGGGCATAGTTATTTTCCTATGTCAAGCTCGTTAAAAAATGAAACAAATCCCCTTCCAATTCAAGTCTTTGATTAGATATCATAAATTCCAAGTTGATTCTTTCACTTGATCTCGTAAATGAACCTTCATTCCATCCATCTATTAGTACTTAATAGTCTACTTAGGTGTATGAAATGAAGCTTGGGGGGCATGTACCTCGAATTGAGTCATTATGCTGGGGGCATGCAAAATTATTTCAAGCACATTTTTTCTCTGCTTCAAGCTTGTGTAAAAATGAAACCACTTTCAAGCATAGTTTCCCATGTTTCAAGCTTGCGTAAAAATGAAACCAATTTCAAGCATATTTTCCCAGGTTTCAAGATTCTTTATAAATGAAACTATTCGCATTTTAACTCTCGTGATTTCCATTTTTATCAGCCTGTTTTTGCCAAATGATCCTTGGTTTTCTCATTTCATCATCACCATCTGCTTGGCTGATCATACGCTTTCACTTGGTTTTTTTACCCTTTCCTTAGGAACCACTGTAATGAGTGGTATTATTAGCTAGCCTCTTGACCTTTGCGTGTTTTGAGAAGCTCCATAATGACCTAAAGCAATTGCTACCCTTTATACAACTCATTCCTCCAGTAGGACTCCTCTTTCAGCTCTTTTCAAACTCCAAAAATATGAAAATGTTGTTGAGCACTTGTCTTTTTGAACTCGTAAAAGTAAATGGAAATATGTCTACTCAGTATAAGTTTAACCCTTTTTCAGACTAAGATAGACTAGCTATGAAAAAGGAATACCTTAGTCAAACATAGCTAAGAGCTTCTCGTGGGTATTGTTTTCTACATTTTCGAACTAAAGGACTACCTACAAAAAGGGACATTTGGAGTTTTATTTTCCGCCTCTTTATCAAACTCTCTAAACATGAAAAGGATGTTGATTTTTACCTTCATTGGACTCGTAAAAACATCAAACAGTGATGGAATTGTCAAACATGACAAGGTCGAACCACTCCTTCTCAGGGTTCATTAAATATACTCAAAGGGATTCATCCAAAGGATGAACTTACAGATCAAGCATATGTTATCCTCCTCAAGCTTGTTAAAAAATAAAGAGGTATTAACCAGTATGGTTGGGGAAATTGGGAAAACAAGGGATTCCATTTTTCTAATGGCAGTGAGTCACTCTTGAACATGACACTCTTCCACTTCATATTTGTGGTTGTTGGGTTGGGTAATTTGCTTATATTTTAGTTATCATACCATTTTTAGAGTCTCCATCTCAGTTTGGGTCAATGCTGCCAACTCCATTCAGAGTCATTAGTGTGTTCAAGGGAAGTCATTCAGTTGATCTCCGCTAAAATACTCTTAAGCCTTCATTTCATGTTTTCATTTCCTGATCCAGTTCCATGTCAACATCATTATGATCACTCTGTCTCAATCATCATACATGTTTTGTGTCATTTATGGGGGATACATCAAGGCCCTCTTGCGACGGGTCACTTCATGTCGACATCAGCACATCATCCAAGAAGTTGACTTAGAAACACCCCCTAGTACCTTGGTGCTTCAATACATCAATGCAAAGTTTCCTCGCTCTCGGCTACAGGTTTACATCAATGGCCTTCGACTGAAATATTCTATGTGGTGTTCGACATCAGTTCATTTATTCACACCATATGGATTGTACTATGGTACCTTGAGAACCATTAACATCATTGGTGGTTTCTTTCGCGTCTATTAATGGCTTACATCATTATTTGATAATCAGATGGTGTCTACCATGTTCGACTCCGGCTCATTGATTCACATGGTTAGACTTGTACTTTGATTGGTTGTGTGAACAAGATAGAAGACCTCGGATCTATTTTCATCCATCCGGACCGAGATTTCAAGATTATACATAGATCACAATGTATGGTGGCCATGATCATTTTGACAGTCATACAGTCATGGGTCCACCAATTGCATCTGTGGACACGTTATATGATCATTGTACATGTTATGTTAGCTTATGAGCTTAGTATGGATATGCCTTCCTCATCATACAAAGATGGCATGTTGTAAATGTATTGTAACAGATGAATCTCACAGGTTGTCCTTGATCCCTACTTGTCACAAGGTAAAGCACTTCAATCATCAGTCATCATATTTGACTTTGCACTTTAGGGGGCATTATTTTATAGGCCATTTTGTCACATCCGATTAGTGAGCCTCCTAATGGGATCAATCAACATCCTATCCCCCCTTGTCACCATATTTCACAAATCCCTAAGCATGTACCTTTCATTTCCCATAATTTGATCCCTAAATTGCATCATCTAAGCCAATTTGAGGACCAACACTCCCTATAAGCCTATTGGGGTGTGTTCACCAATAGGTTTCTCCATTGTGGTCTGTGTTGATTAGTAGCAGGTTGCTCCCCTTTGCACCTACGTTGGTTCTATAAATCCAGGAGAATGATCGAGATTACAGAAGCTTCACCTTCTAGGAGTTTCTAGAAGTTGTTAGAACTACTCACCTTGGATAAATCATTCGGATCCTATCCATCTCTACATTGGAGTTGTCACCACTTATCCTTTGATCCTATCCCTCCATCAAAGGTGGATCTCAAGCCTAGATTGGTAAATGGATAAGAATTCATGAACTACCTCTCCTTCCTATATATTTACCTCATTCCACAAGCACCTGGTTAGTTTTTGGGTTGGCTTTTGGAGAGTGATTCTTCCCTTATGAGTATCAACATTAGCTTGTTCTTATTTGGTGTTTCCAAGCACAAAATAGCAACCAATTCTAACAAATTGCATTACCTTACTGAGTTGATCTAGCTCAACATTCTTCTCTTCCTAACTCTATATAATTTCAAAAACACATTCTACTTTATCATGATTGAAGATTTCTAGAGTCAACGTTGGTGGAGTCACACAAGTCTCCTTCTTGTGAATAATTTATTTAAGCTTCTTCTCCTTTAGCACAGATATGATTACAAAATTCCCTTTGTAGCACATTTGTTCAACAATTTAGCATGTATTCATCTTCACGCATGTGATGGTGGGAGCAATCCCTCGCAACAGTGGCAACAATTGAGCATAAATCTACAAATATTCTTGATCTCCTTGATTCTCTCCAGCTCTCCTTGACCCCAATCTTTACTATTACCTCCAAATCTCCATCATACAAACTTGTTTGTTTCATGCTTTTATTTTCATCGCCATAATTGCAACAAATATCAATCACCCAAATCCTTCCACTTGGTTGTGACCCTGATACCTTCTCCTTTAGCAACAATTGACCTCTCTCTTGGCCCTCATATTCCTGGATATTCCCAGAATCTTCAATCGACATAAGGATTTCCATCATGACCATGTCCAAGAAGTGTGTGTGCTTGATGATGCCCTTGAAACAACCACTAAATTTATCATTATCCACAAATTATTCATGTAATTTTCTTCAAACAACTAGTCTTCTTCAAGAGATCTTTGATTTTGGCACCAAATATATCTCATGGCATATTCCTAACATAGGTTGGTCAAATACACCTTTAGTTTTCATTGCAATCAATCATCACTTCTTCCATGATGACTACCATGGCAGCTGGGTAATAACCATGCCATCCATATCTTTTCCATCAACCTCAATACCTAACATCTCTCATGTAGGTGATACTTAACATAAACAAGATCACAATTTTGAATCCCACCGAGTGTATACAATTGCCAAACTTGAGGAAGATGAACATAAAAAAACAATCAGCTATGGGGCACAATCCAACTGGCGATAATTCTATTGCATTTTTTAATAAAGATATTCAATTGATTTACTTTGTTGGCACCCATTATGCATTCATTTTCAAGTTTGGATTTGGGGGTTCTCGACCATCGAGCACCTTCCCATTTGCATCATAATACTCATAGTTTTACTATAGTCTCACTAAAATTATCACAGGTTAAGCATCTAAGCCCTGAATTGACACATGGCCTGCTATTTTCACCATATCTACACTTCAATTTGATCCAAAATCTCAAACAATGAGCATACAAGGTACCTCTTCAATGGTTGTTATAAACCAGTAAGATTCCTTGCATGGGAATCTAATCTGGTGATTTCTTGCTTAATTTTTTCTTCAATTTGTTTATTATCTGATATCTTTTTTTGCTCCTTACTATGCAATTATCCAAAGACAAAACTCTAGCATTAGCAATAGATAATTGCTTTAACTAATCAAAATTGTTCAATACAAACAACAACAATAGGTTTCCATGGATGCATATCACTGCACCATCCAAAGTTAATTTGTGGGTTAAGGAAAATCCTTATAGTAGTCCAAGATCACTTCTTGTCTTCAGAGATTCTCAACCTATCTACAAGAGATTTGTTTCCCAATCATCTCCCAATATTCTTCTTCCTTTCAAACCTCACTAACTGTCAAATTCTATGCTAATGATGATAAATATCATATACCTTTACCTTGTACTTAGTCTTACATGTGTCTAAAGAATATAGTATGGTGGTGTGGACATGCCCTCCTATGGTTGTTAAAGTTTCCACCATCACATATTCAAAATCAACCTTTCACCAATCTTTCGCCACCTTTTCCAGCAAATTTCGCATGGCTTTACATATTCAAATGGATTAATCTTAGGACAAGTGTGAGGGTGGGTGGGGGACAAAATCATGGAGAGGAAGAATTTGCGGGAAACTTGAGTGGATTTTGGTCCAATGATTGGAGCTCTTATTCTCAACCTTAGAGTCTATTTTATTCTATTCCTTGACCCTTTTAACCAAAACCTCCTCCTTAGGGTCGAGTATCTCTAAAGGGACATGGTTGTCAAGCTCCTCTTCATAAGATGATGAACAAACTACTACTACAAACAACACACTAGATACTACTCTTTCCATATCCTTGGGCCCTCTCGGGAGGGAGTCAGGTCCAGAGCCACTCTGATACCATGTTAAATTTGGAGCGTAAACATTATTTAACACACACATAATGTAATGATAAAGGTAAACCACTGCGAGATCTTACACTTTAAGGACCAACCATTGGGAAATCTTACACTTTAAAGGACCATTATGCTTCCACAAATACTTCCACCACCAACAAGACTCCCTAGATAAGGAAGCTTCAAATTGTGTTTAATACATCAATTTAGTAGAGAATTGGCTAGTGGATGGGTTTTTGGTCCATATAAGGAAGTCCTCATCCTCATATGAGAGTTGAATCATTGAAGAAATTAAACAATCCACATATGTATGTCATTTTCGTGCTTCTTCATTTGTCAGGCCTATGACTGTAGTAAATTCCCACCCATTCCAACTCCATAAGGAAATTGAGCTCGAGCATATGCTAGAGAGTAAACACATACATAATGAAAATTTGCAATGGTACTGTTGGACAGTCTTTATATATCTCCAGCACAAACCAATTGGTCCATGCTAATTCTAATACTCTTGCCACCACCCACCTTCCAAGCAATCCAATTGACAATGATAGGAAGAGAATTCCACACAATAGCAGAGTTAGTTACAGATTTCTGAGGGTCCCTAATCTAATCAATTACATCCTTCCCCACAAAGTGATTTTCTCATTGATTTTCCCCAAAGTGATTGATTGTTTAAGATTCATCATAGACTCTTTATTGTTGGAGATCTACAAAAGAGATTTGGCTTCTTTACACCCCAACCACCAAAGAGCTTAGGTTTTGCAATAACAGTCCACTTAACTAATGGAAAACCTTCTAAGGACCAACCTCCAACCCATAAGAACTTGAAGCTTAGCTTACACATTCTATTTGGAATACCTTTAGGGATAGCCAATATCAAAGTCCAACAGATGGGTATGCACTCAACATAGACTTTACTAGAATCAAATGAGCACCTATTAAAAGGACCCTGTTGGCCCAGATGGATATTCTAGCACCTACTTTTTTAATCATCCATTTCGAGTCTACAACTTTAGATGCATTTGGCTTCAAAAAGAAACCCAAGTACTTAAATCCCTCCTTCAATTCTTTTCACTGAAAAGAAAAAATGTGATCAATCAAAACCTCCACCGAGTCTTAAATGTTTCCAAATGAGATCGATAACTTATCCTCATTGACCTTCATCCTTGTGACAAGTTCAAACCTTAGAAAATTATTTTTCATATCTAAAATATTAGGGGGGAGAATTGTTGAGAAATATAGGGCATTATCATTAGCTGATTTCATTGACCTTCATCCTTGTGACAAGTTCAAACCTTAGAAAATTATTTTTCATATCTAAAATATTAGGGGGGAGAATTGTTGAAAAATATAGGGCATTATCATTAGCTGATTTCTCTTCTACTAATGACTGCTTGTGAATGTTTTTTACTTCTTTATATTAGGATCTTATTCTTGTTAGATTATTATTGTTCTTCTTCATCAAACAATAACCAATGCATGAACATAAATAAACAAGAGACACAGCATGTTGGCTATGAACCAGGGCCAAAACATCTCACTCTTTAAGAGGAAAACCCACACAAATTATTCTTAAAGAGATTCCAATTAACGAATAATAAGACCAAGACCCTTGACCTAGTAGCCTCTCCAAGACCAAGACATAATTCCTCTTCCATCTTCTCATTCATCCTTTCTCAGTTCCTTCTACTTCATATCTTGCATCATATGAGATCATCGTTGTTATGTATTTATATCAAACTGAGGTCACTATAATACTCCTCTTCCTCCAGCAATAGAACCGAATCCTTATGTCTAAGATAGTACCGAGACTTTATTCAACACAATATCACAAAGGGCTAGTCACATACTAGTGATCCTCTTCCTGAATCATTCTTCACTATGAGATATACTGAATCAATGTGGCATAATAATGAATGATATGTTCTTAATGATCTTCATGATACGGAATTGTGACTACAGAGACAAATCTCTTCCTCGCTATCACTGTGATCTGTAACCAAGAGGGATATGAATTCCCTTTATCACAGAATTGTAGCCTTCGAACTATTTCCCTCATTGAATATGATATCCAAAACAGAGGTTATCCAAATTTATTTATGTTACTATTTACCTGAAATCATAAAGAGACCCATCCGAACTTCTCTCTTCCATCATCTAAACTATTGACTGTAGCTACCCTCTGAAAATATCAGAGGAACCTAAACTCTAAATTGTTTCTTCTGTGATGACCCTAGCCTTGTATATAGTATTTCGACTATGTAATAAGCTGACATGTACAACGAATGAGTGTGTCTTCAAAATTTGAGCCAACATGAGTTTTTTTACTCCTCTTTGAAGTCGACATGAAGAGAGGACTATGTGATTACTGTTGGAGGGCTATATAGACTCATATACAATTGACACATGCTCAAATTGACTCTTTGACTCAATGATAAATCCTAAGGCTCAATGGGAGCCACTACTAAATAAAATCTCTTGCTCATGAAACCCATGAAGCAATCCTTACAATAATAATAATGTTATTCTCGTATTTTCATCATTTAAAAAAGTCACAATTAGATGTCATTATGAAGACCGAACCTAGTTACATTTTACAATTCTCCCTCTTAACTAGGGAGGTATTCATAATGGTACTTGGTCATTCTCAATCTGAAGAATTTCTCATAAGAAGAATCGAATTGGTAAACCATATGTCTATCATCATATCAACCAACATTTTCACATAGCAAGGCCTTGACTAACAACTCTATCAACATGGTCAGAGCACAATGTTGGTGAGACAATTGATTCATAGACACCATAATCATTGTCTCTCGAGGTACACACTCCACCCGGGTGTTCACAGAGTATGACCTACTTTTGGATTATTCTTATCTTGGGTAGCTATTCCTCAAAGAATATTTATCCACTACGACTACTCTTATCTTGGATTCCCTTCTCATCCTCAAAGAGCATTGTATGCCAAATGTTTACCCAATCCTCCATTTTGTCTTCCTCGGTGAAGACCAAAATGATGTCTATCTCTCCCTCTCAATTAGGGAGAACATATCAATTCCTAAACTCCCTCTTGGCTTAGGGATTTCCAAGTTTCTTCCAATTTAAAAACTTGTTTTCAGACTCCCTCTTAATTAGGGACCTATAATAGCTCTTTAACTAGCTTCCTGAAGAGCTCCTTCCTTCGATGTCATGGATTTATTTGTCAAGGAGTCTTTATCTTTGTGGCTTCTTCATAGGGCATAGACCATCTATCACTTTCATCCACGGTCAATCATCTAATTATTCCTTTCATCATAAAGACATTAGTCTTTATTTGGCCTTGCTTATGTCATTCTACTTCCCTTTGGCAATCCTACATAAGCCCATCCAGATGTCTGCTCAAAAATAAGAAATGAACACTTAAATCAAAATTACCTTTGTGATGGTCTTTTATCATGACATCTTCCAGTGTGCATTAGCATCCTGCATACATGTTGACATATCTCCCAAAGATATCCATTTTCAAGGGTCTCCATATTTTTCAAACTTCCATCAGAGTCTTCGTATCTTTCCAGGAGATTTCCTAGTCAAATATTCTTGGTCTTTCGGATGTTTATTTCCTTTACCATGGTTGCATATCTCACGATTTCTTCCTTCCTTTCTTCACACATGATATTCTTAGGAGATTCCATTCAAAGTTCCTCAATTGCAGACAACCACCTCATACTCCATATGAAGACACATTATGTTGATTTCATCTAGTGTGACCCATGCCTTATAACAACATTTCATAGGAAGAGATTCCTTTCCTTTGATCATGCTTCTCAAAATTGAGTAAATATCCATGTTACTTGCAGCCATACAACATGACTTTATAATATTGAATACAAGCATACATACCTCATTTACCTTTAGGTCATCTAGTCTTCTTTCAGCAACTTCCTTGGTTGAAAAGAGCTTCAACCCCTTGATCTGCTTCATATGTCATCATACCATCATCCCATGAATTCCACATGTTGGATTTCCCGATGAAACAATTTCTTCCACTCTAAATCAATGAATCCTTTGATGAGGATTCCATCAGAGGATCTTGCATATCCCTATCTAGCAGATGTTTCTTTTGACTTGATGTATGATGAGACTTGTCCTGGATGACTTCTTCTGGGAGTCTGGGAGACTTGTCCTGGATGACAATCTTTCTTGTAGTTCTCATAGCATTGAATATTAGTTATGTTCTTTCCATTAGAAAAATGTCTAAATACATTTTCCCTCAACCCGTCTTCTTCTATCTTGCATATAAACCATAAGTTGTTGAATGGGATAGCCTTCCTATCCTCATATACATTGTTACCTTGTTCATCGGTTAGTGCATTCAGAACAATGATGATTATCTCTCCCAGATATTTCAATTGATATCTTATGAAGATGCCCCTATATCCTTTAATACCTTCAATTTTTGTAGATCAGATCTAAGTGATGTGACCTTTCTTTAGCGTAAATTCAAAGAATAGTTCCACTAGCTTATCATATACTAACTCTTTGATGTCTCCAATACTGCTATATTAGGGGACCTTTCATAAGAATCTCTTTTCATATATTCAGGGGAGACCTTTTAATTAATATATTCAATGACTTCACTTTCTTCTAGGACTATGTCTATCCTCCTTTTCCATGCAAGGAATTTTGGTGACCCAACTAGCTTATAGATCTCCTTGTAAAACAAAGCCATGTTACAAAATTTGATTATAGAATGAAAGATACTTACTAGACAAGCGAAGATGAAATCTTCAACTTGATCACTTTTATGGTGGTTGAAGAAGTTGTATTAGTGCTCCTTTTGGATGATCTTCTTCCAAATGAAAAGTCCTTCTTCAATAAAGGAGATTGCTCCTTTTATGATGTCAATGCCTTTAGATCTAGCTTCCTTCGTTGATGGTGATTGATGAGGATGTTTTGATGCTTCCTCAAATGATCTTCTTCAAAGTTAAGGAGGGGATCCTTGATACAATGATAGGGAGCTTTCCTTATAGATTTTAAATATGATGATAATGTCTTCTCGCCTTCAAGATACTTCGACTTCTTAGGTAGTGAATGAGTGCATATCATAAATGCTTCTAGGGTTTCAAATTTCTTCAAGATGATGTGATATTTGTCTTTGAAGTATTTCAAGCTACCTTGATAACTTGATGAGGTCCTTTGTGGTCTTTTGATGATGACTATAGGATCCAACGCTTTTTCTAGTGTAAACTTCTAGCTGCTTTGATTTGTAGATCTATTTGCCTTGAGTAGAAATAAGGCTTTTGGCCTCGATTATTTGATGATCCCAAAACTTATTCTGAAGCAGACCTTCTTATTTGGTCTAGGTTTGATTATCTAATGTATATCTTTGAACTTTCACTTTGATGTCCTTCAACTTGTTTTGATGCCATTCTTGAAACTTGATCCTTAAGTGTATCTTTGATTTCATACCCTTTTCTTGACTTTGACACCTTAGCTCTGATATCATGTTGAGAAATCTAGGTCATTAGCATTAGGTGATTTCTCTTCTATTAGTGACTGCTTGTGAATGATTTTTACTTCTTTAGATTAGGATCTTCTTCTTGTTAGATTATTAGTGTTCTTATTCATCAAATAGTAACCAATGCATGAACATAAATAGACAAGATAAACAACATGTAGGTTATGAACCAATGCCAAAACCTCTCACTCCTTAAGAGGAAAATTCACACAAATTATTCTTATATAGATTCCAATTGACGAATACCAAGACCAAGACCCTTGACCTAGTAACCTCTCCAAGACCAAGACACAAGTCCTCTTCCATATTCTCGTTCATCCTTTCTCGATTCCTTCTACTTCAAATCTTTCATCATATGAGATCACTGTCGTCATGTAGTTATATCAAATTGTTATATCAAACTGAGGTCATTGTAATACTCCTCTTCCTCTAGCAATAGAACTGAATCCTTATGTCTGAGATAGTACCGAGACCTTCTTCAACACAATATCATGAAGGGATAGTCACATACTAGTGATCCTCTTCTTGAATGCTTCTTCACTATGAGATATACCGAATCACTGTGGCATAATATTGAACTGTAGGTTCT
Source organism: Pinus tabuliformis (assembly GCA_031772625.1). Lineage (NCBI taxonomy): Eukaryota > Viridiplantae > Streptophyta > Pinopsida > Pinales > Pinaceae > Pinus > Pinus tabuliformis. Next base: position 556,848,072 of record CM062815.1, read on the forward strand.
TAATGATCTTCATGATACAAAACTGTGACTCCTTCCAAGACACCAAACTGTGGTCTTATACAGAGACCAATCTCTTCCTCGCTATCACTGTGATCTGTACCCAAGAGGGATCTGAATTCCCTTTATCACAAAATTGTAGCCTTCGAACTATTGCCTTCACCAAGTAGGATATCCAAAACAGAGGTGATCCAAATTTTTTTCGTTACTGTTTACGATCATAAAGAGACCCATATGAACTTCTCTCTACCATCATCCAAAATGTTGACTATAGTTACCCTCCAAAAATATCAAAGGAATCCAAGCTCTAAACTATGTCTTTCACGATGACCCTAGCCTTGTATATATAGTAGTTCAACTATATAATAAGATGACATGTGCAACGAATGGGTGTGTACTCAAATTATGAGCCGACATGAGTTTGTTTAATCCTCTTTGAAGATGACATGAAGAGAGGATCATTTGATTTTCATTGGAGGGCTATATAGACACATATACAATTGAAACATGCTCAAGAACAGATCTTCATACATGGCATTAACTCTTTGACTCAATGATAAATCCTACGGCTCTCAATGGGAGCCACTAACAAATAAAATATATTGCTCATGAAACCCATGAAGCAATCCTTACAATAATAATAATTGTATTCTCTTCTTTTCATCATTTACAAAAGACACAATTACATGTCATTATGAAGACCGAACCTAATTACATTTTACAACAAGAACCACCTAGAAAAATGAGGATTTCATCCATGAAGAGAAGGTCGGATATTTCCATATGATTTGAAATTTTTACTCATCTCAAAACATATGAGGTTATGGCTTTTTGACTCATTTTACTCAGAGCCTCCACTACCAAGAAGAAAATAAGGGGAGACAAGGGGCATCGATGCATAATTCCCCTTGAGGCTTTGAAAAATGGGGAAAGGCACTCATTAATAAGGAAAACAAATGAGACAAATTAAATGCATCCCATGATCCAATTCATGGTTTTCAAGTTAATCCCAATTTGAATCAAAACAACCTAGTGTATGTCCAGGCCACACGATCACATGCCTTGGAGAGGTCAATCTTCATGGTGATGGCTAGAATGTTGTGAGACTTTATAGAACGTATAGTTTCGTATCGTAATGTCACTAAGTCGTGAATTTGTTGGTTTTATAGGAATCCAAAATGTTCATCAGATATAATGTCACTAAGAAACAATTTAATTCTTATTGATATGATCTTGGTAATCGATTTATAGATCACATTACAACACGAAATAGGGTGAAAATCCCAAAAATACCGACCCTCCTACTTTTGGGGACATTAAAGAAATTTTGAGGTCTATAATGGACCTCCTAAGGAATATTATAAAATAATATTGGAAATAATAAAATAAGATTAGATTACATCATAAAATTATATAGGGGGGGAAAACTACTTTTTCAACTCGTATTTTCAATTTATCTCCCTATGGTTTTACTCAAATTTCGAGTGGGAGCATTGGTTGGATGCAGAATTTAATTCCTCATCCAAGGAGTACCCATGTTGCATACTTTCGATAGGCCCCGCTACATGAAAAATGAGAAATACATGAAAAATGTGATTGTGGGTAGCAGGGTCCATCAAAAGTATGCATCATGGGTACTCCTCGGATGAGGAATTAAATTATGCATCCAACTAGTGCTCATGCTTGAAATTTGAGTAAAAATGTAAGGAAATAAGTTGAAAATACAATTTAAAAAAATAGCTTTTTATTTTGTTATTTTTTAATCTTTTTACTTTTTTATTCCAAAAATGGTGAAACATTCCCCATGGTAGACATCATCATCTTGAATCCCACTCATTCTTATAAAGTTGATTTTGGTTGTACATTTTTGTTTTGAGGCCCATTTTAGACCTCAAAATTTCTCTAATGATAAGGAAAACAAACATGGACTTTAAATATCCATGCACAAATCCATTGCGATGTGATTCTCTAACCACTTTCAAGGTATCATTTTTTAGCAAATCATAAAAATCCATATAAAATTCAGCAGTGAATCTGTCTGGGTTGGGACTCTTCTGCTTGTGGATAGAAGATAAGCACCAAGCACTTTATATTTAGAGCCTTTTGCCTCCATAACTTCATTCATAGCTTGTGGGAATAGGTCTAGAGCTTCCAACATTTCAAGTATTAGACATTCTTGAGGATCTGTGAAAATATTCCTAAAGAGATTTTTTCTAACTTCCTCATTTTCCTTGAAAGAGTGAACCAAATCCCCATCCTAATTTTCAATTTTCCAAATTTAATTTGTATTTTTCCAAAAGCATAATGGTGGGAAAAGTTTGGTTTTATCGTCACCCTCAGTGATCCATATAGCTCTAAAATTTTGTTGCAAGAAATCCTCTTCCCATGCCATATGATTCCTCATGGAAGCCCTAAGGGATCTTAAGAAATTTAACTCCTCCCCTAAGAATACTTCTAAATCATTTGAGAGAAAAATGTCAGCAATTTTGGTCTCAATGTCTTTAAGTGTCGCTTCTTGGCTTTTCTTATATGATTTGTTCCATAGATTGAATTTTTTATTTAAGATGCTTTAGATTATTAGAAAATTGTAGCATATATGGATATTGCTCAATGTCACTTATATGAGTCTATTTTTCTTCCACAATCTTCCTAAATTCATCTATTTTTAACTAGGAGTATTCAAACTTGAAAGGGGACAAGGGATTTTCCTCATTAATTTTTATTATTAAAAGGATAGGGTAATGGTTTGATATTCCACCAGGAGCGATCCAAGATTTAATCGACAAGTTTTGAGAAAGCATGGATTCTTATACATAGAATTGATCAATCCTTTTGGATGCCACATCCTCAAATGTTCAAAGATTTTTCCAAGTAGGAGATATCTTAACCAAAGCCACATAAACTAGTTCAAGGGATTGAAAGTTTAAAATAGCAACAAGAAATACTTAAAATAACATCTAGAAATTCCAACTTAATTTTTCCTTGAATTAAATTGTAATTATTTTCTCATAGAAACTTGTAATAGTTAACTAAGTTAAGTTGAATTAGTTAACTGTAGAATTTCGAGTTGGAAGTATTTATGTATTCATGTATATGTTCTCCCTAAATTTTAGGGGTCCAAGATGAGTTTATTTGAGTTGTAATTAGGTAACTCAGTTTGACTGAGTTATAGATAGTTAAACTAGTTCTAATTGTTGGTGGAACTAGTAGAGATTTAGTAGTGAGTTGGTGCACTGGTGCATCCTCAATGCTACTCCAACTAACTGCATATTCCCTCATGAGAAACACATGCATGCTAGTTCAGAGAAAAATCTATTTGAGACTAGAGTGCCAGGACATTGTACTATCAACTGTATGATTTTCTGAGTTGTTCAGATCATGCATGCAATCAGAGAAGGACCTCAGTTTGGATTGTGTAGTTATGGAAGAAGGATTTCCTCATTAAATAGAGGTTAATTCCTCTAGGAATTGTGCAAGGAATTGGAAGCTTGGGGGCTTGGAAATTTGGCTAAGTATTGGTCAAAGGAAGTTATTGAGGCAGCGGATAGAAAACACTTATGCAGGTTGAGCTCAAGGTTAAGCAGAGCATACTGTATTCATCCAAAAATTTTGACCAAGAGCACAAGGAAATAGGGGTTTGGAGATCTGATGAATAGGCTAAGGATTTGGCTTGAACTAGCTTGTGAGCTGAGAGTTTATTATACTTATGCGGGGATTGTTATTCTTAGAACAACCATTGTATTCTCATCTTGGATTTCTGATTAATGAAATAGATAGTAGGGGTTTTGAGTTGTGGCATTCCCCAGATAAATATTGTGTTATGTGCCATTGATTATCTTCATCTTTCTGATTATTGTTTTCAATGATATTTATGTGCTTCTGATGTAAAGAGTAGAGTAGATTCTTGTCTTGTGTTTTAGAAAATTACATGAGCTGTGAATCTACAGGCTAATCTACATTGTATCAGAGTTGAAGATAGTATACTAGAGGATATTTCAAAATTTTGAGTTTTAGGTTACAGGTGAAATTCGAATTTGCATTACATACTTCAAGATCGGCAGATGGTGTTCTACAGTTTCCCACTCGAGTATGCCTTGGATGGAAAATTGAATTACATAGCTTGGAATGACAAAATGGAGAAAGTTCTAGAGGATAATGGCCTTAAGGAATTCATTGATCAAGACATTCCTAAGCCACCAGCATCGGATGCAAAAGATCTGGCCAAATGGAAGAAGTGTGTGGCAAGGGCGAGGCGAATTATCCTTGTGGGAGTTCGAGACCACATTGTCTCGAGTCTCCATGGCAAGGAAAATCCACATGCTATGTGGAAAGCATTGACGGACCTATTTCAAAATAGCAGTACCATAGGAAGTTGGCACTGAGGACAAATTTTGAAAAATCAAGATGGAGGCGAGCGACTCAATTCCAAATTACTTGACCAAGTTCACCCATTGTAAGGGTGAGCTTGGAAGTGTTGGAATCACTATTTTCAAGGATGATATGGTGAGCCTATCTCTTCTAGGACTTCCCAAGAGTTGGCATAGTTATCAAGACTCTGTCAATGGGAGGGAAAAGCTCCCATATTGGGAACGACGTAGTCGAATTTGGTATAAGAGGATTTTCAACAGAACACCAAAGATGGGACCTCTTCCAAAGAAGTGGAAGAGGACTTTTCCTTAGCGAGTTAGGAAAAGAATATCAAGCGAAAGAATTCCCAAGGCGAGGCAGGCGGTAACAAGAGAGACTTGTCGAAAGTCAAGTGTTTTCATTGTCACGAGCACAGGCACTATGCCACGAATTGCCCACAGAAGAAAGCAAGCAAGAAGGAGCTTGCAGTGGTTGCAGCAAGTGAAGCTCTAGCTTCACAATTCAAACTTGATTTCACTCTCAATGCATTCATGGCCAACGTTGTCATGGGAGGCGTGTGGTATCTTGATAGCGATGCCTCGTTCCATATGATGGGGGACAAATGAGAAAGACCTCAAGCAGAGCATAGAGTTTGGAGATGACGGGAGGTATAGAGCTACCGGGATCGGTACATTTACCTTTCAGAGGGAGTTTAACTCCCCTATGAGGATCATAGATGTGATGTATGTTCCAGGACTAAAGAAGAATCTTGTTTCAGTCGCAGTATTGGAAGACCGTGGCTATGATGTGATTTTTAGTAAGGGAAATGTTTTCCTTAGACGCATTTCCACAGGACAGGTGAAACAGATCAGTGCATAGGTCAAGAACTTGTATGCTCTTGAGGTACAAGATGCATGCAAAGCCTTTAGGAGCAAGGAAAAGGTTGAAGACTTGGTGGTTGAGAGGGAGAGTGAATCACCTCTCAACATGCAGCCCCAGAAGAAGCCTCAGAAGCAGACTCAGAAAATTGTGGAGCAGCCACAATTGGAGAAGCAAAGAGGATACCGAGTGGAGGCATCCACTCATGTAGAGACCCCCAGTAGGGGGGACTTCGAGCCAAGGGGGAAGAGGGAGAACATGCAGCCATACCTCCAAGTGTGAGGTGGGGAGGTGTGAAGTGATAGTCCCAAGAGGGTTGAAATTGGGTAGGGTGCATTGAGAGGTTTTATCTCATGGATCTTACCTTACTATGGGAGCCCAAAGTACATAGTAGCTGGAGGATTCAGTGGTGATTGATGCAGTCAGTGATCAAAGTGACAGAGGCTAGATCAGTCAGATAATGAAGAGCACAGAGAAGGGTTGACAACAATGCAAAAAGGAAGAGTCAGCAGAAGCGTAGATTTTTCAGTCAACAAAGGAAATAACAGTTGGAGACTTTGATGACAGATGCATCATACTGATTCAGGTTGGATGTTTTTTTTTTTTTGGAGTTGTTGTAGCAGCAAAACTAGAGAGAAGTGTTGCATGCAGAACATTGCAAAGGTTTAGGATCAGGATAGAATTGAATTCCTTTCTTGTTGAGAGGGAGTGTTGAAAATAGCAACAAGAAATGTTAAAAATAACATCGAGAAATTCCAATTTAATTTGTCCTTCAATTAAATTATGAATTAAATTGTAATTATTTTCTCATATCAACTTGTAATAGTTAACTAAGTTAAGTTGACTTAATTAACTTACGTATTTTGAGTTGGAAGTCTTTCTGTAGTCATGCATAAGTTCTCCCTAAATTTTAGGGGTCCAAGATGACTTTATTTGAGTTGTAATTAGATAACTCAGTTTGATTGAGTTATAGACAATTAAACTAGCTCTAACTGTTGGTGGAACTAGTAGAGGTTTAGCAGTGAGTTGGTGCACTGGTGCATCCTCGGTGCTATCTAGCTAACTGAAGATTCCCATATGAGAAACTCATGCATGTAAGTTTAGATAAAGACCCAGTTGAGACTAGAGTGCAAAGACAGTGTACTATCAGTTGTATGATTTTTTGAGTTGTACCTATCATGCATCCGATCAGAGAAGGACCTCAGTTTGGATTGCGTAGTTATGGAAGAAGGATTTCCTCATTAAATAGAGGATAATTCATCTAGGAATTGTGCAAGGAATTAGAAGCTTGCGGGCTTGGAAATTTAGTTAAGTATTGGCCAAAGGAAGTCAGTCATGCGGCGGATAGAAAATACTTGTGCAGGTTGAGCAGAGCATATTTTATTCATCCAAATTCTTTGACCAAGAGCATAGGGAAATAGGGGCTTAGAGAGTTATTGAATAGGTTAAGGATTGGCTTAAGCTAGCTTGTGAGTTGATAGTTGATTATACTTGTGTAGCGATTGTTCTTGTGAGAACAAGCATTGTATTCTCATCTTGGATTTCTGATTAATACAATATAAATAGTATGGGTTTTGAGATGTGCCTTTCCCTAGATAAATATTGTGTTATGTGCCATTAAGTATCTTCCTCTTGTCGATTATTGTTTTCATCGATCTTTATGTGCTTCCGATGTAAAGAGTAGAGTAGATTCTTGTCTTGTGTTTTAGGAAATTACATGATTTGTGAATCTACATGTTAATACATAGAAATAAGTGGACAAAATAAGCCTCCAAGGGTTCAGGCTGAAGCCTGCAACCTCATACTTCCCTTAACGACGCGGTGAAGTTTAAATCACCACCCAAAATAATAGGAGCATTAGACAACCACCTTGAAGCAAAAAGATTGTCCCAAAACAACTTGCGGTCCATATAAGGCCTGTACACATTAATTATCTTCCATATAGACTTTAAGCTCTTAAATTCCATTCCACTGAAATAATATTATTATGAGACATGGAAGAAATATCCCTAAGGGATGGGCTCCATGTTGTTAGCAAACCACTGGAGATAATAATGGCATCGAGGGTGAAAAATGACCATCCCTTTAACCATGGTTCTAATACTATGTGAGCTCTCTCTCCATTGGTCAGCTTCTCTTGCAAAAGAATGATGTCTGGATTGCATGATCACATGAGACATTTGATGGCACATTTTTTAGGGGCACCCCCACAAAAATCCTTATGTTCAAAGAGATAACTATCTTTTTGGAGCTTTCTCTAAGGCTATTTTAGCTCCAAGAGCCCCCATTATGGTAGATTTCCTTCCATGTTGAATGTTCTCTTTGGCCCTTTGTTGGGATTTGGACAGGAAAAACCTTCTACCCACTTAACCAATGGAAGGGGTGTCTTTGGTCAAGCCACCTTTAGATACAACATTTGGCAAGGAGTTAAACCTAGATCTTAAATCATATTTTCTTCAACCAAAAATACTACTACCTTTATTTGATTCTCTATATAAAAAATCAAGTTCAAGAAGAGAGAGAGATGAGCTAGAGTCTACCTAGAGGGAAGGGATTATAGTTGAATTAGTGAAGCCTTATGATAATTAGTCGATGGAGGTGACGTCTTTGAAATTACGGGTGGATTACTAGATCCTAGGAGATCACAAGAGGCATGCAGACCTCTTCCTACATAGAAGAGTGGGGAATAACAACCAAAAAACCACCAAAATAATTGGGAGGAAGAATTATGTCCATAGAAATAGCTTCACATGGGGTTAAAACATTTGTACCTTTGGAGTCCATCGCCTTGACCTTAATCGGTGGAACCTCGAAAAGAGCATTATCTAGGTTGATGTAATTGTTCTCATACATTATGCCTTCATCAAGCACAGGCTTTTGTGACCCATCCTTTTTAACCAAACCTTTTTCCATCCCACGTTTCCACAAAATTTGTAGTCGCACTAATCTAGGAGATGTCCTATTTGTTTGCATGTGAAGCTCCGAAAGGGAATTCTTCAACATTCCATGATTTGTGTCCACTTCCTGTAAACCGAAGCTCCAACTCCTCCACTAGTCCATCATGCATGTTGACCTTGGTTAGAACCCAAACACATCTTCTATCAAATTTTGTCATGAAATCCTCTTCTAACCATATGAATTAGCCTAATTCTTCTTTATGGCTTGCAACATATATTTAAACCAGAAACCCATGGGAAGTCTGGGAAGATGGCCCAAACCTTTTTTAAATCCATTAGATCATGCAAAAGTTTGAATTTTAATCTCCGCTTATCTAAAAATAAATTAGACTTCCCTCGTTCCAATATTTTCCCATTATTGTTGATACATCAGATTTTGACATAAAAACACAAAATTGGCTTCTAATTATCATTTATACAAGAATTTAATGAAGCTTAACCAGCAATATTCCCTGAAAATTTCCCTATGACTATTCCCTTTCTTTCATACCTTAGATGGGCCAGCAAAACCAAGGCTAGTAGAAGGTGGAGAGGGTTAGCGGCAACCTACCCTAGAGAATTCAAAGAATTTTCACCACCTTTACTACCTTCAAAACACTCAACATTGGGAGACAAAGTCTCAGGATCTAGTGAAGGAATGAACGGATTAGATATATCCCAAATTAATCCTAATGCGACAAAAACATGTCGCTCAAACACAGAGTGTCCTCACCTCATCGATTAGCATGTTTGTAGAGATTAAAAAACGCCACCACTAAATCCTATGAATACAATAATCCTATTCTAGGACACTTGTGATCGAAAATATAAATCGGCATAAATCCAACAACCACAGTGTTGGAAATAAGGGAAAGAATCCCTAGAAAAATACAATCACCGCAACTCAGAAAGGTAGTTATGCACACCCTATACTTCCTTGTCACATATCTAAAACAATGTTGAGACTGGAAAAATGCCAAGCTCCTTATGATTCCCCCTAGTGACATTCATCTTATTAATCACTTTATAAATACATAATAAACATAATATATAATTATAAAAACCATAGCACATGTTCTTGAAAGCACTAAGTTGTCTTCATCCAAAAATTTCATTAGAGGGATTTTAGATAATGACGACATTATTAATCCTCTAATACTAAGAGGAATGTTATAATGATATTGTTATTAAATGGTTGTATGAAATACACAATTATCGATGACCCATCTTACATATCTTGTTTATTTTACATATGGTTTGTACGTGCATCACCTATATTACTCAAGAGAACTTTGATATGCATCACCTAGATTGTTTTTTTTTTTTTAACAATAACGGTTATGGGTTGTTTGTATTCATCTTGGCCTGAATGCCGAAAAACTTATTACATAGGGAAACTCATTGCCCTGTTGCCTCACTCTGCAGTGACTAAGAGTGCAGCTGGAGCTTGCAGAATTCCTAAATGCTATAGAGTCCATGAAATCCAATTCAGTGATTTTCCCCCACTTGAAGATGCAGACAAATTTATTTAATAACCAGCAATAAAACATGGCAGCGATCAGGTTATGGAATGGGTTCCCATGTTTCTTTTTCGTCTTTCATCTTAGTTCCGACAGGCAGGAGGACAGCTTTGTTGGCTTCTCTGTCCGCCTCTTTATTGTGATTTCTCAACACATGATAATATCTCAAATTCTGGAAATAACTTTCCAAGCCTTTGATTCTAGTTATCAATCTTGCTAGATTAAGATCCAAAGCTGGGGATTTGGTAGCCATTGCGTTGATGATGATCTGGGAATCTCCTATGACGTTAGCTTCTTTTATGTTTAATTCTTTGAGGCTCTGGAGACCTTGAAGGAGGGCTAAGGCCTCCGCTTGAATGCTGGAAGCATGTCCGAGACCCCAGGCATAGGATTGGACTTTTTCTCCTATTGCATTTAGAACGATTCCTCCTGCTCCAGCTTTGCCCGGATTACCCTTTGTTGCCCCGTCGAAAAAGAGGGAATGTCTTTCTTGCATTTTGATCCAGTCTTGCATTTCATTTTCAGGCTTCCTTATCTGTCAGTCATTAATAATTGGGGTGATATTGGCTGCTGGCTGGAAATGAAGGCCTAGAGTCGATCCCCAAGTGATGTCCTGTTGGCTCAGATTAGAGTCATCTTTGGTATCCGCCAAGCACTCCTTAATTTGACATTTAATTTTATTTTCTAAAATCCTGTGGCTATGCTTTGTATCCCTGAAGATTCTTCTGTTGCGTTCAAGCCATATCTTCCAACTTATGATCTTAGGAAGAATTGCCCATGCTATTCTGATTACCTGATTTTTAGGGGCTGGGTCGGGGTAAATGAATCCCCAGGTCGCAAAGAGACCTGCCATGGTGCCAGGGAGCTTGAAATTCGGGTTTGGAATGAGAGAGGACCATACCTACTTGGAGAAGATCCACACAAGAAACAAATGGACAGCTGACTCTGCGTTTTCTCTGCACAATGGGAAGATGGAGGGACCATAAAATTCTTTCTTCTGAAGAATGTCGTAGGTGAGAATTTTGGTGTGACAGAGCTACCAGGAAAAGTAATCAACCTTAGGCAATGAGGGAATGCGCCATACACCTCGCCATGGTGGTGGATTGGGAGGAACATATGGACATTCGTTCAGTTTATTATACCCCTGTGAGACAGTGTAGCCTTTGACGCTCGTGCCCCATCCTTTCTGGTCTTTTATTCTCCTATGAATGGGCGCCAAACCGTGCAGACAGTCCAGAAGCGTGGCCCAGTCTTTTACCAGATGCTCCGGCACATCGAACTGCTTCCATCCTGCCCAGGAACTGTTATTCCACTGTGAAATGTCCCACAATGTGCGCAGACATTCTCTGTCCATCCAACTGCGCAGCTCATTGAGGGAGACTCTGCTATCGACCGGCTCTTTATTCATAATTCGATCGCTCCAAATTCGAACCTTTTTACCGCTGCCTGGAATCCAAAATGAGTGCGCAGTTATTAACTGGGCCGCTTTAGCATGGAGTTTCAGGAATGCTGAATTGGGCCTATGAATGACGTTTTCCAAACACTTGGTGCGGTGGCCCCTGAAGTATTTCTTCCATAGTGCGACTTGAGCCCAGCCCGGATTGGGGGAAGTGATTTTCCAAAGGATCTTTGCTGCCATTGCCACGTTCTGTTGGCAGAGATTTTTGAGCTTTAAGCCCCCCTCCCACAACGGCTTGGTTATGATTTCCCAACTAATAAGAGGGATTTTTTTATCATTATGTTTTCCTCCCTTCCAGAAGAACCTCCGAATATGTTCTTCCATTTTTTTGATGATGTTTGCTAGAGCAAGGAGGCTAGTGAATTGGAATAATGGGAGACTGTGCAGCACTAATTTAATCAAAACAGATTTTCCAGCAGTATTTAACCAAGAGTAGCCCCAGGCTTGAATTTTTGTTTTGAATTTTTCCAACTGTGGTAGCCAGTCTTTGCTTGTGAGTTTCTTATGGTGTACAGGTAATCCCAAGTATTTAAAAGAAGACCAGGAGGAGGAGGCTGCGAAGCCCAGGCATCTTGAAATATCAGATAGCGCCCTTGGGGTAATGTTCCAGCTATATATGTGGCATTTGCTCTTATTTACAACACTGCCTGTGGCCTTACTGAAGTCATCCAAAACCACTTTGAATTTTGATGCAGAGGAGATTGTGGCAGGTCCCAGCAGCAGTGTGTCGTCCGCAAACAGTGCATGATTTATGTTTTTTGCCCCTCTTGCAATGCACAATCCGTTAATGTCTTGATCTTGCATCCTTTTGTTTAACAGGAAGCTGAGGATGGATGCTTGAATGACAAATAGCAGAGGGGATAGAGGACACCCCTGTCTAAGTCCTCTCGAAGCTTTGAAGAAGTCGGTGGCTCTTCCATTCACTAATGGGGCGATCCATGGCTCCGAGATGCATGCCTGGATCCATTTAATGAACTTTTCTCCAAACCCAAATTTTCTCATAACATTTAACAGAAAAATATGATTTACTCTATCAAATGCATTGGCTAAATCAAGTTTAATTGCCATACCTTGCTCTTTTCGGAGAAGACTTGAGTGAATTGCCTCTTGGACGAGAAAGTAGTTATCCACGATCTGCCTTCCTTGGATGAAGCCTCCTTGATTCTCAGGGATTATTTTAGGAAGAATGGGCTTCAATCTGTTTGCGATTATTCTGGTGATTATTTTGTATCCAGTGTTACATAGGGAGATCGGACGAAATCTGTTGAAGGTGTTGGCGCCTTTTTCCTTGGGGATAAGGGCTAGGAAGGCAGAATTTGTGCTGCCTCCTATTTTCTGAGTATTATGAGATTTTTGCACCATTCTGAGCAAGTCCTTTTCTATAATCAGCCAGCAGACTTGGAGGAATTTGGCTGAGAAGCCATCCAGCCCAGGGGCCTTATCTGGATCCATATCAAATAGGGCTTTTTCCACTTCCTCTTTGGTGATTTTGGCCTCAAGATTTTCCTGTGTTTGCTGAGATATTACAAAGGGCACAACATCTAGCAGATCTGAATTTTGATTCTAATCCTTGTCATCACTATACAAGCTTTGAAAGTGTAAAAAGGTTGATTTCTTTATGTATTCAAAATCTTTATAGATGTCATTCTCTTCTTTGATCTCTGAGATAGTGTTAAAACATTTCCTCACCTGGGTTTGTTTATGAAAAAAGGCAGTGTTCCTATCCCCAGCTTTGAGCCAGAGATTGCGGGATTTCAGTCTCCAGTATTCTTCTTCAGCTAGGCAAGCCTTGTGGTATCGCTGCTGCAGATGAGATTCCTGATCAATCACTTCCTTAGTGATTGTGTCCTTCTCCATGCTCTTTTGATGGGAATCAAGCAAGGTTTTCAAGGATTTTCTGTCTGTAGTCATATTAGACAGAGTTTTTGCCCATCTTTTGAGAGCTCCTTTTACCCTTCTGAGCTTTTCTTCCCATACATAGAAAGGCGAGCCTTTGACCGACTGATTCCAACAATCTTTGACTATTTGCATGAACCCTGGCTCCTTGATCCAAAGCGGGCTAAAATGAAAAGGGATAGGGCCCAGATCAAGATGAGCTAGAAGCTCTAGTTTAATTGGCTTATGGTCCGAAGTGCTATTAGGGAGAATGTGCATTCTTGGTTCTAGTCCTAGCAGTAAGAAGGAGCTTTGAATAAAGAATCTATCTAGCCTGGCAGCGATATGGCCTGGGCCTAATCTTTTATTAGACCAAGAGTACTTACCGGAAGAGGGCTTGATATCCAGCATGTCCCAGTCCTGCAAGATGTCCTCCACCCATTCCCTAGTTGGATCTCGTACTATGTTGCCTCCCCTTTTTCCGGAAGAATGGAGAGTGAGGTTGAGATCTCTGGCTATTATTTTATTCTCCATATTTGCCAGATCTACTTGTTGTCTTGTGGAGTCCCAACAGTTCTTTTTTTCCCCAATGTTGATTGGAGAGTAAACATTAAAAAGACAAAAAAATTACGTGGTGACTAGATTCTGCATTTTCAGCAGTAACCAGTGGGTATTTCTAGCCTCAAATAGAACTGCAAATTTACTCATGTTTCATACAGTTCCAATTCCTCCCGAGGCTCCCCGTGCAGAGATTGCTCTTGCTTCACTTTTGTACCATATTTTCTTACTTGATTGGAGGAAGACAGTGTCTTCCAGCTTTGTCTCCTGGACAAGAAGTATGTCTGGGGTTTCTGTTCTGATTAAATTTCTGATAGCTTCTTCCTTAACTTTTCTCCCCATACCTCTACAGTTCCAGGAGATGATCTTCATTATTTGTGTTTCTGATGGGCTCCCTTGGAGCCTTGGATCTGGTTTTTCAGCGTCTTTGACTTTGGTGCCAGCAGTTTTTCCAAGGTTGGTTGGCTGCCCTGAAGTTTTTCTTTGTAGGTCTCCTGCTCCCTTTTTTCTCTGTCCGTTTTCCGTCCTCTTGTAGATCTTCTTACTGAGGTTTGGGACTCTCCTATTTCTCCTTCCTCTTCTGATTCTTCAGATTCATGTTCTTCTTCCGCCTCTTCTAGATTCTTTTCATTGGGATCTACAGCTCCTTTGGAGGAGGCTGAGGGGGTACCTTTTTCTGGAGGAGTTGTTTTGTGGACCTCGGTATCCTGAGCCATTTCTGTCTCTTTTTGAAGCTCGATCTCCTGGGTGCCCTCTGTTTGCGAGCTCAGAGGGTCAAATTTGTTTTCAGGCACGGTCTTGATCGGTATCTGGTGAGCAGTAGTCTGTTGAGTCGCTTTGCTGGTAGGGCCTCCCGGTTTCTGATTCTTAGGATGAGCTTTGGATCTCTTGACTTGGTTCCATCTGTCCTCCTTCCCTTGCACCGTCTCATTGTTGTTAGGGCAGTCTCTGGTGAAATGTCCATAAACATGGCATTTCCGGCATTTGAAGGGTAGTTGTTCATAATCCAGTTTCTGTAGATGCGTCCAACTTCCGACCTTTAGTGTGATGGCCTCTGGTGATCCCACCTCCAGATCAACCTCTACGTAGATCCTGGCACAGTCATATTGATCTTTGTTATTTTCTCGGTCTATGAATTTCCCCGGGGCGTTTCCAATATGTCTCAGTGAGTCCCAATTCCAACAGTGGACTGGGAGGTTTGGGAGCCTGACCCAAACTGGGACTGATTTGGGCACATCAACTGTCGGATCAAAGTCTGGGGTCCAGTTGTTCAGGTACAAACCCTGAGGACCCATGAATTAGGGGCCGTTTTGGAAGATCAGATCCTTGTCTTCCTTTGATGTGAATTCGAATAGGAAAAATCCTCTCCCCAGAAAATATGAGGTGACATTTTCTTTGATTAGCGGTGCCCAATTCCTATTGACCCAGCTCTCGGTGGACTTTGGAGATGGCCATAGCCCTGTAAACTGGCCAATGAGAGCTCGTTCAGCTAACGACAGTGCGACTTGGATCGGGGTTTCTGGAGGAAGAGAGATCACCGGGATTTCATCTAATTTTTTGACAAACTTCGTTGCATCTGTTTTTCTCTTCTTTGGGAGGCCAGCTAGGAGCTGGGAGAAGGCCTCAGCTGGCGATCTCTGAGGAGGAGGTGGGGGAAGCGTCTGAGGAGAGCCCAACCCCTCCATTGATTCAAACCCCAGGGGCTGGAGGATCAGAACCCGGCAGGATCCATGGATGGGCCAACCACTGCATGCAAAGCACAGGTTCAGGAGGCAGAGATCGAGTAGGTCCGATCAGCTGCACAGAGCTCACGCAGGTTCACTTGCAGGGTGCGTAGTCCCAGTCGCAGGACGCGCAGGCGCAGCACCAAAAAAAATAATAGGTTCAAATGTCAATTATTATAAATTAATTAGATGCATCACCTAGATTGTTGTAGAGAAGTTTAATATATTTATGTAGCATGCATTGTAATTGGCTTATAAATACAAGAAATATAATTTAATTTAATTTTGATATATAAGTTTTTTTCTTCATAGTTGGAAAACCTATCATAACTTAGTTGTTAAACTAGCAGTGTGTTGACAGCTGGAAGAATTCCTCCTGCAACGAATGAGTATTTTCCCGATCAAGGTCCCAGTTTAACCCTTTTTCGTTTAGATGATCGTATACTCTCTGGAACAAAGGTTATGTTTCTTGTGTTATCTAAACTAATTTATAACAATAACTAATCTAGGGAAAATATATGACATATTCTAATATTTACAATTATCTACAAAAATATAAACATAAATAGTTGGTATGATAGGTTCAGTTTAAACAACGAGGACTAAAAGATTCTAATGAAAACGATACCACGTGAAATATCATGTAGTTTCAAATCCTAACTGGATTTTGGGTCCAGATAATTGCATGGATAAGTTTTGAGAGAGTTTTTATATAGAAAACTCTAAAAAAATATTTTTTCAAGTTTTCATCTTATTCAAACATTTTTTTTTGTTATTTTATGGAATATATATGCATGCATTAACTAAAAGAAATAAAAAATAACATTTTTCTCGAAAACGAGAAGAAATAAAATCCTATCGATTGAATATAAAATTCCAATCATCAAGTAGTAATGAAAAATTAACAATTCATAAGACTTTGTTGATAAATGGATGTAGATTGTAACATGTCATGAGAAATGTTTAACAGAAAAATAAAATATTCATTTATAAATAAATAGCACAAGTTGAAGAGGAATATCAAAAGCATCCATTAAGTAATTAAATAGATGTCCAAACATAAATCTCATAGCCCATAACACATTAAAACTGAAACTAGCCTTCAAAAAGTTGTTACTTCAAAATTGATTCAAAAATACAAGTCTTGAGTCTTCACAATTCTTCGACCACTTACACCAATGTAAGAGGTTCTCTAATACTTGAAAAAATAGGATATGTTTCAAAAGATAAGATAAGTCTTAAAACAAGAAAATCAAAAGGTTTTCTAAAAGTAGATAGTTGCTTCTAAAAATGTAAATTCTATCATTGTTCAATTGTATCTCCCTAATAAGTAGGTAACTTCTCCTAGTCTTCATAATCTTCATAGTTCAAGTTAAGCAATAGATGGGGTGCATGAACCTCGATGTGTTTCACCCATTGTGAATACACCCAACAATTGAGAAGTGAATAGAAGGAAACTAATTTATGCTAATTTGACATCTGACAATCAAACCTTGGACTTTCTTCTTTATTTTATGATATTTGCTTTCAAATTTCGCAATGAGCTTAATTTTCTCGAAAGGAAGTTGGAGTAATTTCTAGAAATTTTGTTGCATCCAAACCTTTATACTTTTAATTTCTTGTTGATATTTGATGACATGCTCCTCTGTTGGGTGTCTTACTTCCCTTGGAACAATTTATTTTAGTGTCTTGGAACCTAGAAGGTCGAATTCTTCTTAAAAACCAGTTGCTTTCTCCCAAATTGTCAAACATTGCCCTTGAGCATTTTTGTTCCATTCTTTGAATTCTCTGCCTTCATCTTCTCTATAGTTCAATGATGCAAGCATTAACCTCTTATCTGTTTTAGAAACTTTTGGAATTTCATCAAATTGAAATTCCTTCTCCCAGTCAAGAATAGACAAAAATTTGTTTTTAATTCTTCTATTAAAGAATCAATCCTCTCATTTACATTTGTAATTTCTCGATAAAATCTTGAGATTTTATCCATCTGTTTGTAGAATTTTTATCAACCTTTTCTTAAAATTAGACAAATTTGCAATGCTCTCTTTGAAAAATTCAAGGCTCTATGTGGCTTCTTGATTCTGATTGAGTTGGCTTTTAAGAGAATCAATTTGATCTTTTAAAGTCATAGTCACAACCTCAGTATTACTTTAAGCTTCTTCCTTCATAATGCGAGTTTGATTTTCATGCATTTGGCATAATTTTTTAATATGTTGCTCATTTCTTGAATTTAATTCTTTCAATTCCACCTGAAAACATTTTTGTAGATTCTCTCTCTCTACTGTGAAACCTTGAATTAGAGTTGCAGAGTACTTTTGCCAATTTTCTTCATTAAATAATTCATTCTTCTCTAATTGCTTATCTAACACTTTAATTTTCTGTAGATTGTTGTCATATGAGGCTACAAGCTCATTTAGATGATATTGGTTATAATTTACAAAAGCTCTTATGGCCTAGGAAGATTCTTGGGACTTCTCTTTTACATCTTCTTGAGCTTGCCAGCTGAATTTAGACACAGACTCTAAAGAATCATGCTTTATTTTCTTTGTTCTCCTCACTAATGACTTGGTCTGAGAATTGAAATAGTAATATGTTAAAGAAGGAACTGTTTCTAATTCAAAAATTGGTTTGAACAAAAAGGATTAGCAAGGGATCTTGGTGGAAATAGGTATCATTGAGGCCTTAGGAGATGTAGTGGAAATAGCATCCATCTTTGTTTATGATTCCATTGCCTCTTTATTTTTCTAAGTGATAGTATCATTAGATATATGATTTTCCTTCTCTTTTTCAATTTCCATTTCTTGACTACTTGTGTATTCTGGTTTCTTCTGCTCTGTCTCTTCGGGTGAATTGATTAGAATAATATCTTTCTCACTTACTGTTTTCTTTTCTGCTACTTTGGTTGTTACTGGATTCTCTTGCTTTTTTTAGGAACTTTCTTCGTTGTATCTTCTGTTGTAACATTATAATATTTCTTCATTACTTCATGGCTTTCTACTTCCTTATCTGTAATAACAACACCTTTCATTTTCTCAATTTGAACTTATTTTTTCTTTTGAGAGACAAAAAAAGGATCTGAGGTGATTTGGTTGAAATTAAATTGAAGGAATTCAGAAGATTTTAGTTCCTTAAAAGAGATATTGAGATGAAGACCTTTTTCTTTTAAGAAACTTTCAACCAAATTTTCTCTAAACTTTTGTAACTGGTTTCTTGCTTCAATATCTAAAATCTTTCCTCTTTCTATGGCTTGCTAAAAATCATCAATATCTATGAAAATATTTTCAAAGGGAGGCTCTTGATGAGCAAATATTTTCATAAGTTTAAATGTTGTATAATGATTGCTAATAATCTCATGAGGATAATAATCATACTGAGATAGAGAATGTATCTAAACTTCTTGAAGTTATTCTACTTCCTTGAATCCATGTCCTTTTTCTCTGTATTTATTTCACCAAACTTAATTGAAAACCCAGGCCAATTTTTCTTCTGTAACTTACTTAACTTCCTAGCCTAGCCATTCAAAACATCTTGATTTTCCACTTCTCTTAGGGCGAGTCTTTCAAGTATATAATGGGGTAGGAGATGAGAGCCAACCTCACTCCCATAGACTCTTATATAAGAAAATAACTCTTCAACAAACTAGTGACCAGTGGACTCTATGACTTATTTCAGATTTTGACTAATTCTTAGAGGGGTTTAACCAAACAGGAGTGAGGTTATGTCATATTGGCATAATTTTGAATAGGGAGTTGTTGGTCAGAGGGGTAGTTCCATTTCATGAGGGGAAATGGGACTGAGGCAATGACAATATCTATCATATAAGAAGACATACATAAATGTGTTTATAGCTAGGGGGATATGATAATGACAATTTTAAAGCATTTGTGATGTTTTGTGACAAAATGTCTCCCCAATTGAGATGTCTATCATCATGGAGTATGCTACGAATTATTGGAATCCATTTGATTTTACCATGTTCAGTGTATCGCTCCCGAAATTATTGGGTTAGCATTTTGATGAGAAATCTTATGGGTTTCTTGAAAATAGCTATGGGACATTCCTTGTTAGCCTTAAGATTAAACCCTTCATTTTCTTCCTGTCACACGAAATTTGTCAAGGGTGCGGACACGACTGACCTTCCTAGAAGTCTAAGACATTCTAATGACAAACAAGACAAAATGGAGTGATCTTTCTCTAAATACACCTTTTACAACATGAAAACTACAAGTGTTCAGGCTTACCTTATTCCAAAACGTTGTTGTTGAAGTCCGTTCTTGACGATCCAGATGAGCTCCTCTTTCAAGTCAATTCCTGCAACCACAAACAATCAAACAATTACCAAGCACTTGCATTTCATATAATAAAGCATATATTCAACATGCAGACCAAGGAACACATGAAATAACTCATTAACACAAGCTATTGAGAAAAATAAACCAGTTTGTATTAATAACGAAACAAAGAAACTCTTACAACCTGGCCTTGGTGTTGTGCAAGTTCCTCCCAGGGTCCATCAAGTGTTTTCCCCTACTTTGACAAAGCTCACCCACTTCCAAGTAGAATCATGTAAAGACAATCTCTCCTCACAAAGGTTCTAATGGAAGACCTAAATCCTGCAGCATTTACCCAAAGAAAATGTATAGCTCCAACCTCTCCTCCTTCTGGCTCAATGCCTTTATTTATAGTGCTGTAAAGAGGTTATTCAGGTCCACTATCAATGGGATCATCCCCCTCTATGGGTGGGATAGCTCCCTTATTGATGGGATAAGTCCCCTCTTAATAGAGATACATGAACCAACTGGAGGCGCATCCATTTCATCAAACCGACCTCTAGAATGTTCTAGAAGTAACCACAAGTAACTTTCTCAAGATAAAACTTGCGCATTTTTCCTTTTACAGGAGGACGCACCTGTCCTTTAACATACAGAGCGTCCATGGACGCAGTTTTTGTGAACATGGCCTGCGTCCCCGCAGGTAAGGCTAGAGAGAACCTGCGACCCCAGAGATAAACATAGTTTTTACAAGACTTTCTCTCTTCTTTGAGTTTGAGATGGATAACAGAGGCATAAGACTTGCCTAAGAGGGTAGTATGACTGTTGATTTTGAGCCATACTAACTGTAAGTAGTCAAGGTGACATTTTTTAGTGTAACAGATTGCCCCCTAAAGTGCGAAGCCTGGAATAGATTGGTGTTTTATAATTCTAGGAAGGGTGAAGCGCTTTATCATTTCAAGGATTGACTTGTGGATGCCCTGGTTGGAACCTGCAATTTTCAACACAAAATACATGTATAAGATTATATCATCACTGAGGTAGGCATTCCCATACTCAGATTCAAAACTTTAACTAATGGACTAACTATTCTGATACAGGAATGATCTTGCAGTACATCATTTTTATAGACTTTTGTAGACACAGTATGGACGCAGCCATCTGTTTATGATTAGTCTACATAGATAATGAATACAAAACTCCTCGCAGCCTGGATGGTAGAAACTAGATCCAGGGTCTTCACTTCTACTTCTCGAATTGGTACGATTCTAAACATGTGATTAAATGATTCGATGTCGAACATGTTAGAAACCACTTGATTACCAGTCGATGATGTAAACTGTTAACAAGCGTGAGAGAGACCACCAGTAATGTCAATGGTTCTCAAAGTACCAAGCACAGCTCGTGAAATGTGAATAGATGTTTTGATGTCGAACACTTCACGGAATCCTTTGATCGAAAGTCAATGATGTAAACTGTCGTCAAAGGCGAGAAACCTGCCATTGATGCATGCAGACTTCAAGGTACTGTCGATTCCTAAGTCATCTTTCTAGATAATGTGTCGATGTCGATAGAAAGCGACTCGTTGCAGGCAAGCCTGCAACACGAAATCTTTGTTCAAGTTGAAGAAATGTTGCTGTAAGGACTGACTCAGGGATGGTCAAATGGATGATAAGTATTTTGCAGATGAAAGTTTTGCTCGCAGACCTCTTGAACACATAACGACACAACAGATGGTTTGGTGACGAATAACTCAAAGTTAATCCCTGAACCCGGTTAAAGATTTTCAAAGTGATTTAGTCAACTGTGAGGTAAAAGATTTCCCAACCCAGGTGAAATGAAAAAGTGTCGTGTTCAAGAGTGGTAATAAAGTTTCGTTTGAGACAAAAGGTGACAAATAGGTTCATTCTTCTCTCTTTTCCCCCACCATTTCTGGCAAGTACCTCTTTATTTTTAACAAGCTTGAGGAGGATAACATATGCTTGGTTATAAGCTCATCCTTCGGACGAGTCCAACCTAGTTTAAATTCGAACCCTAGGAAGGAGTGGTTCGTTCCTGTTTGTAATTGAACAGGTCCTTTACTGTAAAAGTTTAACGAGCCCAGTATAGGAGAAACTCGGCGTTTTTCATTTTTAGAGAGTCTGAAAAACTTAAGGAAACTCCACGTTGAACTTTTTCGTAAGTTTGTGTCCCTCAAGCCCGAAAAAGTATAAAATAATACCTGGGGGAACCGCTTGATCTTGCGACCAAGGAGTACTTTCATAATAGTGTCGTTGACCTGAAAAGTAAAAAGCGATCAAAGACACGTCGTTTTATTTCCTTATCGAGTTTGAAACGACAAAAACCTGGCAATCTTTTCCTGATTTTACGGTCAGAAAAGAGCTAAAAGGGGACCGTCTTTTAATTCCGTTTTAACGAGTGAAAAAGAAACACTCGGCGATCTTTTCATGTTTTAGGAGTCAGAAAAGGGCTTAAAAGATGACTCTAAGGTTTCACTTTTTCGTAAGTTTTAACGAGTTCGAAAAAATGATAAAAATGTACTCATATGGCCGACTTTCAATTTAATTTACGAGCAGGAAAAGACGGAAAGAACTCGGCATTTTCATTTGTTTTACGAGAATGAAAGATAGCAAAATAATCTCGGTATTTTCATGAGTTTGACGAGTCTTGAAAATAACTAAAATTGACTCGAGATAGGTTTCATTTTTACAAAAGCTTGAAACAGATAAAAACTATGCTTTATGCCCCCTAAGCATAACTGCTAGAGTGCATGCCCCCCCAGCTTCATTTCATTCAACCAGTAGGATGAAATGAAGGTTCAAGTACGAGATCATTTGAAAGACTTGACCTAAAACTATAAGAAAATTATGCAAAAAACTGAAATAACTAACCTAAACACTTAACATTTACGAGATCTAGTCAATCTCTTGACTCAATTAGAGGAGGATATGTTTCATTTTTTAACGAGCTTGACACAGGAAAAGAACTATGCTCGGATTCAGTTTCATTTTTACGCAAGCTTGAAACGAAAAACTATGCTTGTTATAAGTTCACATGCCCCCATCATAATGACGCAAATCAAGGTACATTAGTCCATTAGTTAAAGTTTTGAATCTGAGTATGGGAATGCCTACCTCAGTGATGATATAATCTTATACATGTATTTTGTGTTGAAAATTGCAGGTTCCAACCAGGGCATCCACAAGTCAATCCTTGAAATGATAAAGCGCTTCACCCTTCCTAGACCATCCCTGAGTCAGTCCTTACAGCAACATTTCTTCAACTTGAACAAAGATTTCGTGTTGCAGGCTTGCCTGCAACGAGTCGCTTTCTATCGACATCGACACATTATCTAGAAAGATGACTTAGGAATCGACAGTACCTTGAAGTCTGCATGCATCAATGGCAGGTTTCTCGCCTTTGACGACAGTTTACATCATTGACTTTCGATCAAAGGATTCCGTGAAGTGTTCGACATCAAAACATCTATTCACATTTCACGGGCTGTGCTTGGTACTTTGAGAACCATTGACATTACTAGTGGTCTCTCTCACGCTTGTTAACAGTTTACATCATCGACTGGTAATCAAGTGGTTTCTAACATGTTCGACATCGAATCATTTAATCACATGTTTAGAATCGTACCAATTCGAGAAGTAGAAGTGAAGACCCTGGATCTAGTTTCTACCATCCAGGCTGCGAGGAGTTTTGTATTCATTATCTATGTAGACTAATCATAAACAGATGGCTGCGTCCATACTGTGTCTACAAAAGTCTATAAAAATGATGTACTGCAAGATCATTCCTGTATCAGAATAGTTAGTCCATTAGTTAAAGTTTTGAATCTGAGTATGGGAATGCCTACCTCAGTGATGATATAATCTTATACATGTATTTTGTGTTGAAAATTGCAGGTTCCAACCAGGGCATCCACAAGTCAATCCTTGAAATGATAAAGCGCTTCACCCTTCCTAGAATTATAAAAAGACAATCTCTCCTCACAAAGGTTCTAATGGAAGACCTAAATCCTGCAGCATTTACCCAAAGAAAATGTATAGCTCCAACCTCTCCTCCTTCTGGCTCAATGCCTTTATTTATAGTGCTGTAAAGAGGTTATTCAGGTCCACTATCAATGGGATCATCCCCCTCTATGGGTGGGATAGCTCCCTTATTGATGGGATAAGTCCCCTCTTAATAGAGATACATGAACCAACTGGAGGCGCATCCATTTCATCAAACCGACCTCTAGAATGTTCTAGAAGTAACCACAAGTAACTTTCTCAAGATAAAACTTGCGCATTTTGCCTTTTACAGGAGGACGCACCTGTCCTTTAACATACAGAGCGTCCATGGACGCAGTTTTTGTGAACATGGCCTACGTCCCCACAGGTAAGGCTAGAGAGAACCTGCGACCCCAGAGATAAACATAGTTTTGCCAAGACTTTCTCTCTTCTTTGAGTTTGAGATGGATAACAGAGGCATAAGACTTGCCTAAGAGGGTAGTATGACTGTTGATTTTGAGCCATACTAACTGTAAGTAGTCAAGGTGACATTTTTTAGTGTAACACTTCCCTTAGCCAATCTTCAATTACTTTGTCATAATTCTCCCCGCATTTCTTGAAGACAATGTTTCAATTTTTTTTAAGGAAATCAACATCGCGTTGGATTTCTGGGGGATTGAGCTTATAGATGGTCGATAGGACATTTGTTTTCCATGAGGCTATGAAAAATTTGTTATGGTCTTCTATTGTTGGGTTTGAAACACCAACATGAGAAAAAATCCATGAAACCATATCATAGTAATGGAAAATCCTGGCCCTAAAAGCTACCTTGTGTAATTTTGTTCTTCTAATACCTTCAAACTAATTATTCTTTGTTTGAGAAGACCTTGCATTTTTTAACCATCCTCTATCTTCAAAGAAATAAAAAAATCTCCTCCCATCTCATCGTACCTTCTTTCTGGGTCTTGTAAGTTGAGTCGGAGATGAGGAATGGGTTGAAGTTGGCCTCCTCCATATGTGGATTCTCTATTTCTTTAAGCTTCTCCTTTATCTGCTCCATTCGTTGTTTTGTCATTGGCGATTCTCCTGTATTCCCCATTTTGTGGCTTGTGAATAGAGAATTGAAAACATATAAGCTTTTCCTAATCAAATTTTGAAATTGAACTAAGAATCTTTTATAGTATTAGCCTTCTTACATAGAATTTCAGCAACTAATATCGTATTTCTTCAGTTAAAGTTTCTTTGAACCAGGGGTAAAAGAATGAAACAACATGCAAGAGAAATTCTCTAGGGAGTTATGATTTTTTATTAAAAAACTAAGGAGAGTGTGATTTAATTCGTTCATTAATTTCTCGTTGAGTAATCCAATTGTCTTTTTTTGTAAATTGAGATAGCATCGAGAAATTTATTATTGATATCAAAATGAATCCATTAAGCGTGAAACGACCAAATTTCAAATCAATACATTTCAATCACATAAAAACAAAATGCATGCAAATCAAGGAAAACAATATTATTTTATTCGAGGAGTTGGGCAGTCAGGTGGTTGGGAGGTCAAGAGTTTGTTTATTTGTTGAAGTTGTATTTATTCCCGACCCCCGACTACACAAAATCCTCGTGTTGATCGTAGGTCGGGTAGTTGGGAGATCGGGCGGTTAAGCGAAAATACTTTAGGAGTTTTGGAAGTTTGCCCGACCTGCTAGTCGAGAGGTCGAAAGGTCAGGTAGTCGAGGATACTTGTTGGAATGAATGTACAATGACTCTATAAATTCAATATTAATCCTAGGATTCCACAATGGGGACTTTGACTAATATAATGATGACCCAACCATGAAACCCATGCTTTAATAACTCATTGTTACAATAATAGAAATTATGTTATTTATTCTTTTGACAAGTACATTTTATGATGACTCAAATACATTAATGAAGACCAAAACTAGTTACATTCTCCAACAATACTTTCATTTGAAAATGATTTTTATGATTCTCACTCCAACCTCTAAAACTATTTTTTGATGTTTTTCTTTAATTTTTTGAAATGTTTTTGGATTTTTAGAAAAAACAATAAAAAATGTGTTTAGGGTTTTTGTGTTTTTCCCTAATGTACAAAACAAAAGAGGTATGTTGTAATCCTGACAACATAGTGGGACAACCATCATTGGTTGTCATCCATGAATGCAGGTTGACTCATCATTGTTATTCAAGGTTTTCCACACCACCTAGAATTACTCATTGGTGGTCCATAAGGGAGTAGGATTTCACTCCTCCCAGATGCCTCTAGGTCTTGGGCCGCTAACTTGTTTCCTTACATCTAAGGAAGATGACCTCTTAGCCAAGAAGAAGTAGTTTTATGGCATACTTCTTTCCCAAGAGAATTTTCATTTATAAGTGGAGTTGGAAATTGGAATTTTTTTAAATTTTCTTCTCGAAAATGATTTATGGTCATAAAACTACTTATGCAAGTATTTATGTTGAGGTGTATCTAAGTTAGTTTAAATTATTGAAGGAAATTTTTCTAGGTGTGAAGGTCGCATCTAGACTTAAAAGTTGGATTATGACCAAATAGCTCTTTAAGTACCTAAAAAAGTGGTTATGCAAAAATCAAATAAGCAAGGGATGAAAGAATGAAAAGACTTGATAATGAACTCTTACTTATTATTAATGGAGTGAATCTTGAGAACGAAATAGGATAGTTTCATATAATTAAGTTGGGTTAAAAGCCAAAACTTTTGAAACTATATAAAATAGGAGGGCTTGAACCTTATATGTGCATTAAGGACAACATTGTGGTAGCATCCTTTCTACTTCTATATTTTGTATTTAGATTTTATATGCATCATCCATGTTATTCTAAAGACCTTTTATGTCTATCACTAAAATTGTTTTAGTTAAAGAAGTTTTAGATATGCAACAACTATTGCAGATTGCTTATAAATTAAAAGAAATGCAAAGTTTTAAGCATTGCTAGTGTTTGCTTAATTTAGTATTTAGTGTTTTTTGACTTGTGTTTTTATCATCTAATTTTGATTATGATCTATCAGAATTATTACTCATAAAAGGTGTTTGACATTTAAAAAATGGCTTGATATGGATTATTTATAGTCTTAAAACCATATGTGCAAGGATCTATGTTGAGGTGGATTTGAGCTTTGGCTTGCTAATGGAATTGGTGTGGAAGGTGTTATATGGACTCAAAAGTTGGGCTATGACCAAGTTCCCTTTAGGTGTAGATCTTATTTTAGCATTGGTCCCTTGGGTGTCACTTTCCCTAAGAAGAATTGTAAAGCTTCCCTCTCAAGCACTCCAATTAAAAAACCAAAAAGGCTCTCAAGCCCATATTGTGGATTGGTATAATGAGGCATCATCTTGTCACTAAAAGAAAGAAGGTGCAAGTAGAGCTCAGGGTCAAAAGCCTAAGTTGCATCATTAAAAAGTGTGACTAGCTCCTTCGAAAAGTGTGCGCATTGGAATTTTGACATGTTGAGGGTTGAAAGAGACCATGCACCAAAACCATGGTTATGCAAATATCAACCATCTGCCCAAAGTAGCAACAATCCCATTATGTCAAAATGCTATGCAGAAGAAGAAAGCTTTTGGCATCATCCAATAAATGATGATACCTATAGCACACCTAAAGTGTGAAATACTAGGCTTGAGTTGTAAACTAACTTGTCTCTACAATCCTAAAGAGTTAGGTAGTGCTCATGTGTTAAGGATTGAGCACAACAAAAGATAGGCAATGTTCATTGGACAAGGTAATGCAATGAGCTCATTTAAAATGTGTGCATGTTGAAGTTATTGAGCATTAAATATCCAAAGAAGCTTGGTGTGCATCGAAGTGTGGCTATTTATAGATAAAGTATGCAAGTGAAATACAAAGAGGCTTGGTGTGCACCAAAAGCATGTTTATTTATAAATTAACTATGAAAGCGATAAAAGCATGCACTGAAAGAGAGGTTATTTATAAATCAACTATGCACTTGATAAGGACATGCACCAAAAGTGTGGTTATTTATAAATAACTATGCAAGTAAAATATTGAAAAATACTTGGTGTGCAACCAAAGAAAGGTTATTTATAGAGGATTCGCTATGCATTTTGAAGTTTTAAGGAACTAAATGTTCAAAGAGGCTTGTGGTGCACCAAAAGCATGGTTATTTATTATTAAACTACAAATGTGAAACATTGAGTGAGGCTTAATGTTTAGCAAAATTCTTGTTAACTATGCACATAATGAAATGAATTTTCTAGGAGGGCTTCAACCTTTGACCTTGTGTTGAATAGCCACACACTTTAACAAACTGAGTTATTCTAACATGGTTGAATTAGAATAAAAAAATCTTATAGACACTCTCTTTTGTATTGTTGAGAGAAACATTGAAAGAGACTTGTCATGCACCAAAATAATGTTTATATGGAGATCCATTGTGCAAGTGATAAAGGTGTGCACCAAAAGTATTCTTAATTATTGATCAAGTGAAATTTTGAAAGAGGCTTGGCTTGCACTAAAAGCATGGTTATTTATATAGGCTTGGTGTGTATTAAAAGTGTGGTTATTTATAATACTACTATACAAGTGAAACATTAAATGAAGCTCAATATTTACCAAAAGTGTGGTTAACGACACCAATGATAAAAAATTTATCTACATGATGGAGGGCTTTAACCTCCAACCTTATGGTTAACAACCACATACTTCAACCAACAAAATTATGCCAAGACTATCACACTAGAATCAAAAGCTTTTATACATGCCCCTTTATATTGCTAAGAGAAGCATTGTAAGAGGCATGAAATGCACCAAAAGTGTGTTTATTTATAGCTCAACTATGCAATTGATCAAGGTGTACAACAAAAACATAATTATTTATAGACCAAATAAGCAAATGAAATGTTGAAAGGTAGCCTCCAACCTTATAGTTAGCAACCACATACTTCAACCAACAAAGTTATCCCAAGACAATCACATTATAATCAAAAGCTTTTATACATGTCCCGTCTATATTGCTAAGAGAAACATTACAAAAGGCTTAAAATGCACCAAAAATATGTTTATTTATAGCTCAACTATGCAAATAATCAAGGTGTATAACAAAAACACAATTATTTATAGACCAAATAAGCAAATGAAATGTTGAAAGAGATTGCACACAAATTATGATTATTTATAATTTCTTAGCATGCACTAAAAATTTGTCTACTTAAATTGTAATAATTACACTCAACTTATGGAAATGAAATGTTGAAAAAAGCTTGATGTAGATATTTGTAATTCAAAGTGTATAACAAAAACAATTTATTTATATTTCAACTACACGAATGATCAAGGTGTACAACAAAAACACAATTATTTATAGAACATATAAG
The DNA here is from genome assembly GCA_031772625.1 of Pinus tabuliformis. NCBI lineage: Eukaryota > Viridiplantae > Streptophyta > Pinopsida > Pinales > Pinaceae > Pinus > Pinus tabuliformis. The sequence continues at coordinate 556,877,009 of CM062815.1, forward strand.
CCAATGAAATATTGAAAGATATTGCAACAAAAACACAATTATTTATAGAACATATAAACCAATGAAATATGGATAATTTCGCTATATTCGGTTTGGAGAGCGGGAGCCGGAACGCGTCGGGTCGAGCACACCATAAGCACATCCAACCAGAGATCGACATCCTCTGCTAGCTCACCAATCAGTCTTCGCCATGCTTTGACCCTATAGGAGGCCCGGGTCTACTACTCAGGATAATGCATGGCCACCTTCTATCTTCGCTGGTCACGCTCATAGATGTTCCGACATGCAGAGAGCCATATGTTTAGTCCTCACCTCTCTTCCATTTATCTGCTAGCTCTTTAAATAGGTCTCAGAGGAATGATTAGCGTTTTTTCCTTCCGGGCCTCTCTGGCCAGAAGGGGGAGAGCTAATCTCGGGTTTTCTCTTCTGCTCTCCCTTCTGTTATCTGTTGTTTATATGTTGGTTTTTTAAATCTTCTTTCTATGCATTTTCTATCATGGCTTCGTGGCTCCTCGACGTGCTTCCGGTTCTCTCTTCCGGGTTAGTATTTCTTCTTTAGCTCTTGATCTTGTATGGTTTTATCTTTTTTTATGGCAAGAATATACAGAGAGATAGCTATTAAGACTAGAATATCTGATTTATTTCTCTGCTAAAATGTGTTTTTGGATCATAACTCTTGAAAGATGCTAAAAGCTATATTAAATAGGATAAAGGCGTCCATTTTTATCTACAGTCCTTGTTCAGATATAAGATTTCGAATAGGAAGGTGGTGGTGTATCATTCATGTTTATTGCTGCTGCATCTACTGTCAAAACGAGACTACTGAATAGGTATCAAGGCTCTGCATGTTTCGAACCCTGTTAGGCGCACTGCTACGGGAGGGTAGTCTTGCCGGATTTTCTGCCGGATTCCTATAGGATTCTATTTTCAAATTAGCTTCTCCGGCGACTGTACATGTTCATAAATTCTAGTAGATGCTAAATGACAGTCTTCATATCTTTTCTGCTCAGAAGACTCTCGATCCCAGGATAATTTGACATCTTGGCGGTGGTTCTTCTGCCATCCTTCTTAATTCTAGCTGATCCTAGAATTGTTTCTTTATTGGGTCTATGGTACTTTTCTCCCGATACTCATAAAGTCCATATCTAGCTCTCCTGACAAAATCCATTGGGAACCTTCAGGATGTACTTTCTTCTATCAGTTTTTCAAACTGGGCATCTTATCATCCAGGCTTATATTGCAGAAATTCCTTAATTGTCCATCTTATCATCATCCGTATAGACTCCCTTAGTCAGTAACATCTGAGCATTCCATATGTCGGCCGACAGTGATTCCCCGGCCACGTTGGCTCTTTTCAGGGCTGCCATCGAGGCGGAACAGGCACGTGAATCTGCTTCCCTTGATCCGAGCTGGCACGCGTCCGTGGAAGAGATGATTCATCCTTCATGTCAGCCTTATCCCCTCCATGTTGAATCGATACTGGCATCGGACAAAAAAGAGTCTCCCTCTCTCATTCATAATATCGATCCTGGTAACAGAGACCGCTCAAAGAAATCTTGGAACCCAGTTAAAACAACTCCACCTCCAAAGGCGGTCTCTGTCTCAAGCGCGACTCTATCTGAACGTATCGACAGCCTTCAAAAGCTAGCTCTTATCGGGAAGTGGCATTTCCCGGAGATGTCAGAGGATGAAATGAGATCTTGGCTATTATCAAAGTGGACCCCTCTGATTGGATACACTCCAGTCATCTCCCGTCTGATGAAAGACTGGTTTTCTTTCCATTTCATGAAACCAACTGACCTTGAAATGATTCTCAATAAACCATGGGTGTTTGGCAGGAGCTTCTTATCTTTATCTCGATGGTACATGGGTTTTGATCCACTTAAAAACACTCCATCGAACTGTATGATTTGGGTCAAGTTACCCAATCTTCCGCTGGAACTATGGTCCGTCGAAACCCTTATGGATATTGTCAATTCCATTGGTAAATCCATTTATGTTGATCCATGGGTCAGAGAGGAGAAAGACAAAAGGATAGCATGGATATTGATTGAAAAACCTTACAAAGGTGGTTACCCGGAACACATTGAGATATCATGGGAAGGGTTCTCGATCTGTCAAAGACTTGATTTCTGGGGCATCCCTTTTCGATGCTCTCTCTGTCACCGAACAGGCCATCTTATTAATAACTGCAGGATGCGCTTCAACCGGAAAACAAATCGTCGCCCTCTTCATAGGGGAAGATCCTCTGCTGCGGAATCTTTGTCGGAAGACACAGGTTTTATACTCAAACAAGCTCATACGCAGGTAAAGGATCCCCAACACTCTCAGTTCTTCTCTAATGATCAACCGGAAGAGCCTCTCTCACCGGTCATGATTTATCCTGTCGTTCCTGAGCCGATAGATGACATCCCGGTGCCCTCTCCATCTCCCATGAAAAAAGCAGATTTTGTGGTGGGAAGTCATCCTATTCTGCTAAGCTCTTCGACTCCTTCATCGGTGACTCCCCCTGCTGGTCTTTCTAGAGGTAAGGAACCTATGCCATCTCCAACTCCGTTCAATTCACCGACAGAATCTCCGGTGAATAAATCTGATAGTGATATTGAAAATCTTCTCCAGAGGAACCCCCCTGTCCTTGAACCATTGACCATTCATAAACCCTCCTTCCCATCCATTAGCCCCAATTCTGCAAAGAATATCACAGTCCGGAAAAAACAGAGGGGAGGATCGCGCCATTTTAGAGGCAGAACAATCGTGTCTGACTATGGCATCACGAACCTCTCTTTGGTTGAAGTTCCAATCGCCGACTCTTCTGAACCCCAGCCTCTTAGAGCATGTATGGCTGGCCAGCCTTCAACATGACCTTCTTGACTTCTATGAATATCAGGGGGTTGGGCGCCTCCCCAAAATTTCTGGCGCTAAAAGAGATTTTTGTAACAGCTCAGTCTCATATCATCTTTATACAGGAAACAATGCATTCTAGTAAGGCCGCAATTGCATTCTTCAGAAGAATGCTTCCATCCTGGTATATGGTTGCATTGGACGCTGACGGTTTGTCGGGGGGTCTGGCAGTTTTATGGGATCCGTCATGGGTCAAAGCAAAAGCCTATAAATGTTGTGCAGGCATCCTTATCTCAGCGTCGGTCAGAGGTCGGCCTAAGATTTTGCACATTCTGAACATCTATGCGCCTTACAGGAACAAATCTGCCTTCTGGGATTTGTTGTTTGCATCGAAAATCCTGGACATTGAATCTTTATTGATTGCCGGGGATTTTAATGTCACACTAAATTCTAATGAATGTTGGGGCAATTGCAGGAAAAATGACTCTATGGCTGACAGACTTCGACTGGCATTTCTAAATAGAAATCTGGTTGATGTTATCCCTCAAAAGATGATTCCAACATGGGACAATAGCAGGTTTGGTATGGCTTATATCGCAAAAAGACTCGACCGGTTTATCATTAATGCCAGTGTGATAGAGGAATGGGGAATGCCAGTCGCTAGCACAGGAAATGATCACACTTCTGATCATCGTCCCATCTATCTTAGCTGGAGGCAAGCGGAATCTAGACTGGGATACTCTTTCAAATTTAACAGAATCTATCTATCTAACCAATCTTTCAATGAACTCATATCAAAAAAATGGAATGAATTAAAGCAATCGGAGTCTGCTCCCTTTATGACCTTTCGTGAAAAAATTCAATCCTTGAGGGTGGTGGCAAAGGATTGGATAATCAAAAAAAGGAAGCTGGATAAACAGATGCTCGATGATATAAAAAAGGAATTAAGTTTTTTGTCTGCTACAGCCAATTTTGACAGCATGTCTTTTGAACAAAAAAATCATCTTAGTTCCCTGGAGAGAAAGAAACAAGCGCTGCTGAAAAAGGAAGAATTATCATGGAGACTTAAAAGCAGGGCGATCTGGCTCAAGGAGGGCGACCGGAACACAAAGTTCTTCCATAATTTTGCAAATGCAAGAAGAAGTAAAAATTCAATCTGGAAGATTCAAGACGGAAATGGGGGCTTCTTTCATTCTCAACAGGATATCTCGTCGGCAGCCACTAGATTTTTTCATGAGCAATACAAAAGGCGGGCTACTGAGATTGATGATGTCTTCTGGATGATTGAACATGTTCCTGTTATGTTTGATGATGCCGCAAATACAGAATTCTTTAAACCCATCACGGAAGTGGAACTTCATGATGCCATCAAGAAATTTAAAAAGGACAAAAGTCCTGGGCCGGATGGCTGGCCCATTGAATTTTTTTCTCACTTCTATGATTTATTCAAAGATGAATTGCTAGGGATGGTTGATGCTTCTCGAATGTCGGGGAATATAAATAGCGCTCTTACAGCCACTTTTATAGCGCTCATTCCTAAAAAGGATTTGCCTGAATCCTTTTCGGAATTCAGGCCCATTGCCCTGTGTAACATTCTCTTCAAAATTATATCTAAAATCATCGCAGAGAGAATGAAAATGGTCCTCAACTCTTTCATAACCAGGGATCAGCATGCGTTTTTAAAGGATAGGAATATCCTCGATGCAGTCGCATCCACTCAGGAATGCTTGTTCTCAGTCTTAATGAAAAACACAGACGCTGCTATTCTAAAGATAGATTTGGAAAAGGCATATGACTGTGTGGATTGGGGGTTCCTTCGTATCCTCCTCGCAAAAATTGGTTTGAGAACTCAGGGAATCAACTGGGTGATGGCATGTGTTGAGAATGTTAAATATTCTGTCATCATTAATGGATCCCCATCCTCTTTCTTTCAGGCGGAGAGAGGGCTTCGCCAGGGCTGCCCGCTCTCTCCACTTCTCTTTATTTTGGTCATGAATGCTCTCAGCACTCAGATAAACAATGCCGTTGCCGACAAACGCTGCGCTCCTGTCAAGATGTGCAAGAATATTTTTCTGTCTCATAACTTGTTTGTCGATGATATTCTTATATTCGCTATGCTTTGCAAATCAAGCTGGATATGCCTCAATGAAATATTTCAGAAGTTTCAATCGGCATCGGGTCTTACCATTAACAGAGCCAAATCTATGCTATATCATAACGACACAAATGAGGAACTAATTCAATGGATAGCGGCTTTATTTGGTATCAATCTGGCTCCATTCAAAGACGGCTTTAAGTATTTGGGCTTTTTCCTCAAGCCGAAGGGGAACCGCAAACAGGATTGGGCATGGCTGATCGACCGATTTTATAAAAAAATTTCAAGGTGGGAGCTGCGATTTCTATCTTTAGGTGGCAGATTTATCCTAGTTCAGTCCGTCTTATCACAGCTTGCGGTATACTGGGCACATCTTTATTATCTTCCTTCTTCCATTATCAACAAAATGGTTTCTATATCTGCAAATTTTCTATGGAGTGGCAGATCTCATCTCTCAAAGATTCACCTGGTAAAGATGGATTCTATTGCAAGACCAAAGAGGTCTGGCGGATGGGGACTGTTACATATGAGAACTTTTGGCAAGGCACTCCTCTGTAATTCTCTTAAAAGAGGTATCTTTGGTGTGGGCAAATGGAGTTCTATCATCAATCAAAAATATTTGAAAGGTAGGCCTGTCGTTTATTGGTACAGGAGAAAGTCACTGGGCTCTTCAAGGGGATCTGCTATATGGCTTGGCTTCAGAAAGATTCAGGAGCTTTTCTTCCAGTTCCTAAGATGGCGTATCAATTCCGGCACCAGCATTCTTATCGGTCTGGAACCCACCGTCCTTGGGTTGGAAGATTCTCTCTCACCTGATTTTGTTTCTTTCCTTCACTCTCGGGGCCTATTCACTTGGAACAAACTGATTCAGTCATGGTCATCATCGACGCCCACCTGGAAGAATGCAGCGGATCTCAACCTGCCTCCCTCTCTGTGTCATCTATGGGAATTCGCGGTCAAGAGTTTTGAGGACAAAGGTATTAAACAGACAGGGATCAGCGATGTTTTGGTATGGTCGAAGGCGCATTCCTCTCAGCCTGTCTCTATTAAAGACCTGTATACAGCCGCATCGTCAATTTCTCTGCCGCCTCCTATGCCCATCTTTCCTATAAAGCTTTGGAAAGCTTCATGCCCGCTCAAGACAGTTCTATTTTCCTGGTTGGTTTTCTCCAATAGGAACCTCACATGGGAGGTCCTGCAAAGAAAAGGCTGGACGGGTCCTGGTCGATGTGTCATGTGCTGTAATGCGCCAGAATCAAATATCCATATGCTTTTTCAATGTCCGGCATCGGCTCATATCTGGTATGAACTCTCCTTAACTTATGGTTTTCCTCACCAAGTTTTCTCCTCTGTACAGGATGCATTCAGGTGGTGGAGTGATCAATGTCCAGCTTGGAGATCGGTTTTCATCCTCACCTGCTGGTTTCTTTGTAAGTGGAGAAATTCCCGCATTTTCCAGGACTCAAAGGCTCCTATCGATTCTGTGCTAGTGCACATATCTGCTCTGGCTGCTTCGGATTGATATCTTTTTCTTCTCTTTGGTTTTTGTATACGATCTATATGGACTTCTCCTCATGGATGTAATTTCTCCTTATCTCTCCTTATTTTTGGATAGCTATTGTGAACATACTTGTACTTATTTGGATTTTTGGTATGGTCCTCCGGACCTCTTTTGGAACAGCTCTTCCTTTTTTGCGGCTCTGAACAGCCCATCTATTGTCATTAGGAACAGCAGGCATGCATCTGGCTTTTCCATGTATCAGCTCATTATATTTCCTGAATATAATATACATATTGATTTTCTCTCTGAAAAAATAAACCAATGAAATATTGAAAGATATTGCACCCAACGTATGATTATTTAATTATAAAAAAGAAAGTATGATTTTTTAATGAAATATTGAAAGATATTACAACCAAAATATGATTATTTAATCAAAAAAAAAAGTATCATTATTTAATTATAAAAATCCTAGAAGGAGAGCTTTTATAGAACGTATAAGCCAATAAAATATTGAAAGATATTTCACCCAAAGTATAATTATTTAATTATAAAAAGAAAATATGATTATTTAATTATATATATATATATATATATATGATTATTTATTTATATATATATATGATTATTTAATTATAAAAAACGATATTATACACTTTAAGAAAAAAAAAAACAACAACAAAAAAAACAAAACTTTTATAGAACCTATAAGCCAATGAAATATTGAAAAATATTGCATCCAAAATATAATTATTAAATTATAAAAAACAAAAACAAAAACTTTTATAGAACCTATAAGCCAATAAAATATTGAAAAATATTGCATCCAAAATATAATTACTAAGTTATAAAAAACAATAATTATTAAATTATAAAAAACAATAAAAAAACTTTTATAGAATCTATAAGCCAATAAAATATTAAAAAATATTGCATCCAAAAAATAATTACTAAATTATAAATTAAAAAAATATATATATTATAAAAAACAATAACAAAAACTTTTATATAAGCTATAAGCCAATAAAATATTGAAAAATATTGCATCCAAAATATAATTACTAAATTATAAAAACAATAATTATTAAATTATAAAAAAACAATAACAAAAACTTTTATAGAACCTATAAGCCAATAAAATATTAAAAAATACTGCATCCAAAAAATAATTACTAAATTATAGAAAACAATAATTATTAAATTATAAAAAAAACAATAACAAAAACTTTTATAAAACCTATAAGCCAATAAAATATTAAAAAATACTACATCTAAAAAATAATTACTAAATTATAAAAAAAAAATAACAATTACTAAATTATAAAAAAAATAACAAAAACTAAATTATAGAAAACAATAATTATTAAATTATAAAAAAACAACAACAAAAACATAAAAACAATAATTATTAAATTATAAAAGAACAATAACAAAAACATAAAAACAATAATTATTAAATTATAAAAAAACAATAACAAAAACTTTTATAGAACCTATAAGCCAATAAAATATTAAAAAATACTGCATCCAAAAAATAATTACTAAATTATAGAAAACAATAATTATTAAATTATAAAAAACAATAACAAAAACTTTTATAAAACCTATAAGCTAATAAAATATTAAAAAATATTGCATCCAAAAAATAATTACTAAATTATAAAAAAAATTAACAATTACTAAATTATAAAAAAAAATAACAAAGACTAAATTATAGAAAACAATAATTATTAAATTATAAAAAAAACAATAACAAAAACTTTTATAAAACCTCTAAACCAATAAAATAGTAAAAAATACTAAATAGTAAAAAATACTGCATCCAAAAAATAAAAGCCAATAAAATATTAAAAAATACTGCATCCAAAAAATAATTACTAAATAAAAAAGAAATAACAATTACTAAATTATAAAAGTTTTATAAAACCTATAAACCAATAAAATATTAAAAAATACTATAAAAGCCAATAAAATATTAAAGAATACTGCATCCAAAAAATAATTACTAAATTAAAAAAAAATTAAAATTAAAAAAATTACTAAAGTTTTATAAAACCTATAAACCAATAAAATATTAAAAAATACTGCATCCAAAAATTAAAAGCCAATAAAATATTAAAAAATACTGCATCCAAAAAAAATAACAATTATTAAAGAAAATAACAAAGACGTTACTAAATAAAAAAGAAATAACAATTACTAAATTATAAAAGTTTTATAAAACCTATAAACCAATAAAATATTAAAAAATACTATAAAAGCCAATAAAATATTAAAGAATACTGCATCCAAAAAATAATTACTAAATTAAAAAAAAATAAAAATTAAAAAAATTACTAAAGTTTTATAAAACCTATAAACCAATAAAATATTAAAAAATACTGCATCCAAAAATTAAAAGCCAATAAAATATTAAAAAATACTGCATCCAAAAAATATAACAATTATTAAAGAAAATAACAAAGACGCTAGAAGGAGGGCTTGAACCTCCGACCTTGTGGTTAACAGCCACACGCTCTAACCAACTGAGCTATTCCAGCACGGTTAACTGTGGTTTCCAAATTTTTTATGGGATAGTAGTGATATTTAATCTCAAACACCAAAAAGTTTCACCCAACCTCGCGAACTAGGGTTTACGGCATCATTCGTTATGGGTGTCTGGGTGTCAGCTGGAGTTGCGTAGGCTCCTCCTTGGGAGTGGTTGGATCTCACCCTCCACAGGTTTGGCTCTTTACGGCATTTTATTTTAAATTAGAGAATTGGTAATTAGGTTTCAAAAATTTTAATGTTAAACGACGAAATTCAAATTAGCTAATTTTAAATTTTAATTTATTTTATTTTGAATTTTATTTTTAAAATTCTGATAAATTTTAATATTTTGTTATTAATCAATTTTATATTATAATAACAAAATATTGGAATTTTTTAAAATTAAAATTCAAAATCAACTAATTTGTGTTTGGTCTTTTAAGGTTAATTTTTATAAAATTTTAAAATCTTTATTATTTAACTGTTGGAAATTTATCGTTGTATTTCTAAGATTTATATATTTTTGGTCAGTTGATCTTGCTCCTCATCCTGGTTCTGATGATGAACATAGATCTAGGATCTTATCGTTGTATTTCTAAGATTTATATATTTTTGGTCAGTTGATCTTGCTCCTCATCCTGGTTCTGATGATGAACATAGATCTAGGATCGAAACGCATCGACCCTTTGTTCTCTATGTGATTTCTCCGGAAAATCTGAGCATTATAGTTTATTTATTTTTTTAATGATATATATTTTTAATGATGTTATTGCGTTTATTTTGAAATAGGGTTTTCACAATATTAATTTAATTTTCAAAAATAGATATTTAAATATCAATAATAATATACACAAATCAATCAAGGGTTAAGATATATATCCAAAGTAGTTATGTTTTTTTTTTCCTTTTAATTAAATTGATTAATTTAAGAAAATGTCATGTGAACAAGTGTCATATGAAGTGAATTATGGATTTTGGGGCATGTGGTAATGATAAGTCACAATATTGGCTCATCGCATTATAACAAAGCCTATATATAAATTAAAAATCTCCATGGTAAAGGGGGTTAGATCTCTATGGTTAAGAATTTTGTTCCATGTTTTTTTTAAATGTATATATATTTAACTTATGTACCAACCTAGATCCATCTTAACATCTACCTCTCTTTTCATTCTAAAACATATTTGCATATCAAGAGATTTGATCCATCTAGCATCTTGAGTTAAGATTAATCTCTGTTAATTTAATTATTAATTATAATTATAATTATTAATTTTATGTTTTTTTTATTATTCTATGTTTATTCTTAGTTTTAAGTAATCATTGATAATTATTATTTTATTTTATTTTATTTTATTTTTACCAAGTCAAAATGTTTAGAGGACATTACAACATCTCTATCATGCTGGAGCACAATTAATTTTTATAGTTGATAATAATAATAATAATAATATAAAATAAATTTATATTTAGTTAGTTTTTATGATTTTTTTAATTTAGATGTATCATGAAGTAAGTCTTTTTATATTTAATATGGATTGGTGTCTATCGTTGTTTACTAGTCATTTAATTTATATGGTTGCGTTAGTAAAAAATTAATTTTTTAAATCATTTTTACATAGATGGGCGCATCTATTTTGGACTAAGACTCCACAATTTAATTTAATTATCAATATTATTAGCTAGATGGTAAAGATTTAACCTTCATGGAATATTCTAGAATATTCTTAGATGTTAAAGATTTAACCTTCATGGAATATTCTAGAATATTCTTAATAGTATTCAAACACCTAGTTAACTAATAGACGAAATGGGCCTTTCTCGAACACTTTTTCTAGTCAAATTTTCCCAAAATCCCATAGCCATTTTTAGGAATCATAACTTTAAATTATATAATCTTCAAAGTTCAATGCCTCTATGTTTTTTTAGGTTGTTGAATCCATTAATGCATTCAAAAGTGCATTTTAAACAATAAGAAATCACAATATTGCTAGAAATAGCATTAATGAGTTATGGTTTTTTTGGGCATGTGGTATTGATAAACCATGGTATTGGCCCATGGCATTGTAACAAAACATTTTTACAAGTTTAACTTATATATTAATTTTTTATATGATCAATAAAAATAATAATAATAATAATTTAAAATAAGTCAAAGGACAATAACTCAAGTGATAGTTGGAAAGTTTAATTCCCCGTCCACCCAAGTTCCATTCTCCGAAGACATGTTTATCTTGTGTGGAAAAAATTTGAACATGTTGTTATGGTTGTGCTAATTAGTTTAATTTAATTATGAATCCCAATTACCTTATTCAAATTATCAAATACCTTGAACCTACCATCAAATTACAGACAATGTTTCTAAATATGGTGAGTGCTCTTAATAATTATTATTATTCAATTTTAGGGTTTATAAAGTTTCTCCCTAGATGGGGTGACACATGTCAGCCAAGAGAGGGTGTGGGTTGCCACTGTCCCATCTAGTGATTACACGAGAGACAGTGGAAACACGCCTCCCGCAGATGTTAATTATTCCCTATGCAACCATTTACTTCACCTCTCAGGAGAAAAAGATGAGATGTCGCTCTAATTTGGGGGGGTGAATTGAGAATTTCACGCACACTACTCTGATGGGGATGGTGTTCATTTATTTCATATATGAAGGGGAAGTTTCTAGGGTAATCCTTTAGGCAGGTCAAATTGGGAAGCTTGCAAACTATTGCATCTTGGATATCAGTTTTAGAATCCTCACAATAACCAGAATTGGGGGACAACAAAGGATGTTTTCCTATATATCTCAGCTTCTGGTCTGGTTTAGTTTCCTATTTTCACGGATTGTTAATTGTTTCTCCTTTGGGCTCCTGAGTTTTAGTTGTTGCAATGCTATTTTTTTTAATTATTCCATTATTGGTGTTTTTTCCCTTGGCTAGCTTCCCGAGAGGTTTCTGTAGTGAAAAGGTAGTTTGGTGTGTTTTCGACAGTGGGGAATATTTTATTGTTGCATGCTTGAAAGAGGCCTCATGTTGGGTAATAGGTGCCTCAATGGTGCACTGAAATTTGGTGGCTAATATGGGTTTAAGTTTATTCGTATAAGTTTCTTTGAATTTTTCATTGAAGTCAAATCTCCCTGTTATCCTACACCCAAGTCTTTGCTCTCTAAATTTCTCCTACTAGCTTGTGTTTATGTTTTCTAGTTTTGTGTAGTGCTTCCTCCCTGCCAACTACATGCCTATGGAGGTCAAATCTTCTACCCTCTTCTTAGATTTAGTAGAACGAATCTCTATTTGGTTTCTTGATTTCAGGACTCGCCTTTCAAAGCCCAGTTGGTGTAAAGAAGAAAGGTGGGTCTACAAGTCTGGAACTAGTTCACGCCTTTCCTTCAAATTATGTGCAGAGAGATCATTCCTTTTGTTTCTCTTCCACTCTTGTCTTTTCCTCCTCCTATGCCTGAAGAAAATATTAAAGTCTTGGATGGACAGGAGGTCTCATGCATTCAGATGGTAGACTCGACATCTTTAGGCATTGAGCAATTGTGTCATCACATTACTTTATATGTTGGCTAGCTCCAATAACTCCTACAATCATTATATTAGTGGAACATGGTTCTAGTTTGTACTGCCCTATTTCTATCTCTCTAGGGAGTTCGGGCCTATCTTCCATCGTCAATCAGCACTGGTCAAGCCATAAATTTTTTCCTTGCCATGACAATGGGGCAGAGTTAGATGAGGGGTTGCCTCGTACCAAGAGCGAGTTTATTGGGGAAGAACTCGCATGCACTACATAATTCAAGCATCATATTCTCAATTTAGGTAACTTACACCTCCGCATGTTCAAGATGAACTCACTGACATGGTGGAGGAAGCATCCTCTCACATGTCCTATTTTTCTGACATAGAAGTCCTTGTTAATTGGGTTCCAAACACTAGAAACACGTGGGGAAGATACAACCAGTATATGTAGGCTATCGATCTATACTCGAAAGTGAAATTCCTCATGGGCAAGACCATCCTTGATTGCCATTAATCATGTTTGGATATCCTCCATTCCCTCCAACATATACACAATCATCTTTGCAAGCTAGACATAAGAATGGAGTGGCTCAAGCGACACCTTGGCCTTCTCCGTGCAGCCAAGAAGAACTCAGCCAACCCAGTAGCCCCTATCTCAATACCAGGATCAGATTTGGAACCCAAAACATGATGGTCAATGTTTTTATGTGTAATCGTATAGTTATTGTCTTCCTTGTATTTGGTCAGCTTGGCCCGCATAGTAGAAGTAGTTTTAGTTTTGTTGTTGTCAAGTTTCAATTGGCTCTCTCCTCCTTATGAAGAGTCCATTTTTTGCTTTTGTGTGGTCTACCTAGTGAGAGATCGACTTGAATTTTATAATATGATATGTAACCCACAATTTTTTTGTTAATGAAATTTAACCCACAAAAAAAAGTTTATAAATTTTCTAAATATTGTGAGTGCTCTTAAGTTCAAGGTGAATCCATACACCAAAAAGTTTATGAATATTGTGATTTCTCTTAAGTTCATGACAAAGCCATACACAAAACTAGTGTATGAGACCTCATTGGTGTATTAGACCTCCTCTTAAGGTCACGTTGAAGCTAAACAATAAATTGGTGTATGAGACCTTCGTTTATGGGATATTGTGAGACAAGGGAACCACTTCCCTATAATTATATAGCTACTAAAATCTACAAAAACAGACAGACTCTATCCCAATGGCCCTGTAAAGTTTTAGAAAGACACACGTGATCTAACCATTAAACCTACTCCTAATCAAATTATTTTACAAAGATATTCACTTTTTATATATATTCCTAATCTAATGATATAATAACATATATATATATATATATATATCTTCTTAATCTTAGTCCGTGTTGAGTACCAGTGGTACTCTTGCTCATTGTCAAACTCTTTATAAAAAACTAAAACTTAAGACATATCCAATTCTCGTGAAATTGACTGTAACAACCTTGGTGAAAATTTCATGTAATAAAAGTTAATAAAGGCAAAATGAGACCACGTTTAAGGAACACTTATTCCAAGCTTAATGTTGGGAAAAGATATCCTAGTGGGCATCACTAGATGTGTGTTTTGACTAAGGAAAATTGGCAAAGGCTAAGGCATTAAAAGGAAAAAAGGCATTTTTGGCACATTTATTAATGAAAATAAAGGAAATTAGGAGAAAAGTAAGGTGAAAGGTCACAGGTTGCATGTGAGGAGGAAATTGAAGGAAAATTATGGAAAATGAAGAAAATAGAGGCCTCATTAATAAAAAGGCATATGAGGATCAGTTGGTAACTTTTTGTCAATTCAAGTTTGGAGCTCTCTCATTATTATCTCTCTCTCACTTTTGGTCACATAGAGTTTTCTTGGAGCACTCTAGCTTTGGATCAAGGAAGGAAAAGCAAGCAAAGGGAAAGGAAGGAAAGAAGGGTCAAGCAGCTTCAACAGGAATAATTGCAGGAAACCTTTTGCATGTGTGATTTCCTAGTTGGTTGGGACATGCATGGCTTTTCATGTTGGTGTATGGTTATCTTGTTGTCGGTGGCATGGTTTTGCCGCGTTTTGACAGTGGTTTTCAGCCCAGCCTTACATTTTTCCAGATGTCATGGTGTTGGGATGTTTATTTTGGTTTTTGAGCTTTGGTTTTCCAGATGGATTTTGGAATCCAGGGGAGAGGTGGTCTCAAGGTTCATTTCCCAAAGGCCTAGGAATTCCTTGACTGGTTTTGGTGAGATAGATGGTAAATCCTGAGGAAGGAGTCTCGATTAGGACCTAATCTAGGTTTGGATTGTGATAAATCTTGAGAGACTAGTCTCGGTTTAGGGCCTAGTGATCTGGGATTGGATTGTGGTAAAGCTTGAGAGATAAGGAAATGGAAAATTCCTTAAGGATAGTGATGGATTCTGGATGGCATTCCAAGTTCATTTCGGTTGTGATTGGAGCACCGGTTTTGGTGTGATCATGGTTTGGTGAAGGTGGAGCTGGTTTAACCTCTGGATTCCCTTGGTTGTTATTGGATTTGTTGTTCTATGAGATCTTACATTCATGCTTGGAATATGGCACGGGGTGACTAGTTGAAAGAGAGATTTGGTACAACCATGTCTATGGTCAGGTGGTACATGGAAGTCTCAAACTTAGTCAAATTTTCGTATGATTAATAAAAGTTAAGTTCTCTTACCTTTGTCCTTGTTTATATGTGGATTTAAAGGCTGCCATATCTCTGATATTTATATGGTTTAATGTTGGTTATAATAATGGTTATGTGACTGGGTCATGTCATGGTCATTTCATGTATTTACTTGTAATTTTTAAATGGGTGGAAGACCTAATTGATGATATAATATTCCAATGGAGAAGGAGGTGATCCTTCTGGTTATGTTTCATAAGTTATTTCAGTCATTTATTCTATGTCTTGTATCCTAGACATGTAGGTTGCATTGATGCCAAGTGTTTGACAGAATGTCAGTCCCAGTTGGGGATGCTCAAGCCTAGTCCTAAGGTTTATTTTGATTTATCAACATTTTTATCATGTATTTGATGGATAGTTGAAGGTTGTAGCAAGTTCTGGGCAGAGTCTAGGATTCTGGGCTAGAAAAGTAGCTAAAATCTCGGGCTCGTTGGCACGGGTCTGTTGAGAAAAGTCCACGGTCACTAGCACAGAAGCATATGACAGAGACTTTAGGTTGTTGTTTGTTCCCTTGCCCATAACATGAGAGAGACTATGGCCTAAGATATCTGGAACAACAGTGGGACCCAGGGACAAGCTGTCTGAGTGGCTGACTTATCTACTGAGGGTTATGTTGATGATGTTGCATGACTATGTGTGATGTTCCATCAATTCCATTTCCTTAAGGTCACCAAGGAGATAGGATCCCTTATAGTAACCTCTCTCATCACATGTTGGCCCTATTGGTTGGCTGCTTGGGTGGACCTGGGAGGAGGGGGTGTTACAGATTTGTATCAGAGTGTGGTTCGCTCTCCTTGGGTGAAGGTGTTTGGTCATGCATGCATGTCAGTTGCATGTGTGTCTCTTACACTTACATTCCGTGTGCTTGTTTCATTGCATCGTGTTGATCATGATTGTAGTAAGGTTGTCATGAGGAACTTGATGTGATTTTGTGGGATGCATCGTCAAAAGTTTATGACTGGTTTCATATGGTTATATGTAGCTTACATGTTGATTATATGTCGCTTGACTACATCCTGGTATTTTAGGTGCATTCTTGAATGTTTTGATTACATACATCAGTCTTGTAGGTTGGTTACAAGAATTGATCACTTATGCTCGGCTACATGTGTTACATATGTGTAGTTGATTAGGCATTGCTTATGCATGTTGATAGTTGCATGTGGCAATGTGTGCAATGGAGTAATGGTTGTCGGCATGCATGAGGTCACATCATGCATTGTTGATATGGCCTTGCATTGATTACTGGACCGTAGCTAGAATGGTGTTTATCCATTTATACATTTATTTGATATATGTCCATCTGTTGTTATGATTACGTTATACATGTATCACATTGATTTGATGATGTTGCAAAGAAGGAATCCTCCCCAAATTATGCTAAGGTATGCTGGTTTATTGTGATTTGTTGTAGTTGACATAGTTTGCCTTGTAAGAAAGAGATCAGATGGCTAGTAAGGTGGTAGACTACATAGAATATCCCTATGCATCAGATGAGCAGTTTGGTATGGGGCACTCTTCTGACTTGGCAGACCAATTGAGAATCTTGAAGGAAAAAATAAGGAGTTGCAAAGCATATGATGAACAAATCATGCGGGCACAAGAGAAACAAGCAGAAGTGGATGCGATACTACTTCATAGTTTGTCATATTTGCAGTGACATGGACCACTTCGGATCAGCCATGGACATGAGGATAGAACTAATGGGGCATATGGAAGTATGTCTCCTAGTAGACAGAGGTCAGATAGATCTCACACAATTAGAGATGGCAAGTTGTTGGACACTCCGGATATGAGAGGTGATTGACACATGTACTATTCCAGTTCTAGTTCTTATAGACATCATGATCATCATCGTCATCATCCTTACAGGAGGATTGATAGGGGATACTTGCCGCATGATTTAAGAAGGCAATGCCACCTACCTTTGATGGAGAGATGAAGAAATCACATGATGTAGAAGCATGGTTGCTTGGTATGAAGAAAGTCTTATGATTTCATGACTATTTAAAAAACATGAAAGCAAAGATAGCCACTTTTAGTCTCAAAGGTAAAGCGGATATTTGGTGGGAGGACGTGAAGAATGTCAAAGGTATACATGAGGAGGATTTGACTTGGCATGCATTTGAAAGGCTCTTCAAGAATAAGTACTTGTCGGAGAGTTACTATGATGACAGAGCTAAGGAGTTTTATGAATTGCGGATGGGTTCTATGACAGATGATGAGTATACTAGCAAATTTTTGGAGTTGTTCATCAGTGGATTGCCAGTTGCATGTAGAGACTAGATTGAGTTTAATCAGCCTAGATCATGTAGAAATTTCTCTATGGATCAACTTCCTCTGATACCATGTAAAAATTCTCACTGTAGATCACCTGATAATGCAATATACTAAAGCAAAATACTTGGTCTACTTCTACAAACAAACTTGCTGAAGCTTAATCAATTTTGAGCAAGATCAAATAGAACACATATAACAGATGAAGAAGAAGAAGAAATCAATCACACATGAACACAGAAGAATACTCTGGGGAAAGCCTCAGCTAAAATCCTCGATCTCTGTATTATCATACAAGTGGAAATATCTCTGGATTACACAAAGCTTTAGGTCACAAGCTATCCAGCTCTCAGTACAATCCCTTACTGCTGCTCATAGACAGAATAGACAACACACATGCCCTCCTTCAGTCTTCCAAGCCTCCTATTTCCTTGCGTAGTTTCTCCTGAGTCCTCTAGCTGCAACCTGTGTGATTCTCACCTCACACACAACACTGACCTCTAAAATAATTGTGCAATCCTGAAGGAGATGATTCCTTCTACATGGGTGAGTTTCCTTTATAGGAAAAATCCTCCAACTAATCGTACATTGTCCCTTCCTTTGATCTCAACTGGGTCTCTGTCTGAACTGACATGCATGAGTTATTTATGAGAGAATATTCAATTATCTAAAGTACATTAGTTGCATGCATGCATGCATTGACTAATTGAACTCACAATCAATTCCACAAACTGTTGAAACTAATCTAACTGGACTTAACTCAGTTAACTGAGATAACTAATTACAACTCAAAGTACAACTCATCCTGATCTCTTTAATTAAGGGATAACTTCCTCAATCAAAGGGATAACTATTGCATGTCTTCACATAGACTTCATGTTTGATTTTCTCCCACTAATTAACTCAAGATGAATTAATTAATTATTTTATAGACAACTGTTGAGCTCAAATTCGAATTTTAATTCACAATTTTAATTTAGGGACTAATTAAAATTGGAATGTATCCCGAAATGCTATTTATAAGAATGTTATTTTTAGCACTTCTATTTTTAGTATTTCTTGTTGCTATTTTCAACACTCCATCTCAACAAGAAAGGGATTATCTATCACCCCAATCTTGTCTCTGTGGAACTCGAATTTGCATTTTGACAATGCCTTAGTCAAAATATCTGCATCCGGCTCCTCTGTCGAAACATACTGCAACAACATGATCCTCTTCACCACACAGTCTCGAAGATGATGATACTGGATATCGATGTGCTTGGACCTATCATGAAATACAGGATTCTCAAAGAGTTTGATACAACTCTGATTATCGCAATATATCACAGTTGGATCCATCCTCTGATCAAACAATCCAACTAGAATTTTCCGCATCCAAATGGCCTCACATGTTGCTTGATTGGCAGCCATGTATTCAGCCTCTACTGAGCTAAGTGCAACTGACCTTTATTTCCTATTGTACCAAGAAGTTGTAGCTGAACCAAGGTTGAAAATTCCTCCTAAAGTGCTCTTCCAATCTGATGGGCTCCCTACCCAATCTGCATCTGTGAAGCCCTGAAGCTTCACTCCCTTTGTCCATTTGTACCATAATCCATACTGAGATGTGCCTCTGAGGTATCTTAGCACATGCTTCGTTGCCTTCCAAAACATCTTGGTAGGCTGAACCATAGCTTGACTCAGCTGGTTCACTGCAAAGCACAAATCTGGTCGTGTGTTCACTAAATACATCAATGAACCCACAAGATGTCGATACACAGTAGCAGCTACTTCCTCACCTGAAGTAGCATCCTCCTTCCTCCAATTAGCTGCTAGAGGAGTCTGCATGGGCTTGCACTTCTCCATGTGGAATCTCCTGAGTATCTCATTGGCATACTTGCCTTGAGACACAAACACTTCCCCATCTTTTTTCCACACTTCCATGCCTAAAAAGTAGTGCATGAGACCCATGTCTTTAATCTCAAACTCTCTTGCAAGGTCCTCCTTGCAAGACTTGATCAACTGATCATCACCTGTTAATATCAGATCATCAACATAAAGAACAATGATCGATGGCTTACCTTCTACCATGATGTGGTATAGGTTCGCATCTACTTCACTCTTTGTGAAGCCCAACCCGGAGAAATAGTTCTCGATCTTGGTGCACCGAGCACGAGATGCTTGCTTCAGCCCGTACAAAGCTCTTTTGAGTCGGCACACATGCGACTCACGATCAAAGGTCTCAAATCCTTCCAAATTCTCTATGTACACCTCTTCCTCAATCTTGCCATTGAGGAACGCAGTCTTCACATCCATCTGATGGATCTTCCAACCCATCTGTGCTGATAGTGCCAACATCGATCTAATAGATGATTACCTTGCTACATGAGCAAAAGTCTCATCATAATCGATCCCCTTGACCTGTGAGAAACCACGGGCAACAAACCTTTCTTTATGTTTCTCAACACTACCATCAACTGCTTGATTTACCTTGTAAAACCATCAGGAACTCACCACTGACTTGTCCTCGGGTCTTGGAACCACATCCCAAACATTGTTCTAAACTATGGAGTCGTACTCTTCCACAATAGCATCAACCCATACTGGATGTTGCACTGCTTCCTCAAAGCAAGATGGTTCGGTCTCTATACATTCCCCAACCAGGGCCATGTAACCAGTGTACCGCTCAGACGACCTCCTCTGTCTGCACTGAGAAGATGGTTGTCCCACATTCTCTCTCGCATCCATCAACAATCTGTCAGCTTCCCTTAAGCGTTTCTGCCCATCTCTGGAAGACTCTACATGAGTGGATGTCTCCACTCCTCGATCCTTTGCATGCGACTGCTCCGCATCAATCTGAGGCTCCTCCTCCTTAGGAACCAAAAGTTCCTCGTCTGCATGCAACTTGAGCTCCCTCTCAAGGGATTCTCACATGGCCTTCTACTCGTCGAACTTCAGATCTTTGCATACCATTGTCCTCTGACTGGTAAGCAAGAACACCCAATAGTGGGGTGTATCAATGTACCCCACAAGTATCCCCAACTCTATTGTTGGCTCTAGCTTCTTCCAGGCATCTTTGGTCACATGGAAAAATACCAGTGAGCCAAAAATCCTGAAGTGACTCACATCTGGTCTCTTCCCGGAGAAAGTCTCCTCTAGTGTCTTCATCCCCAGTATACGATGTGGGCTTCTATTTTGCAAGTATATTGTTTTATTGCATGCCTCAGCCCACAAATGAAGTGGTAGGCCTTGGTCATGCAGCATCACCCAAGATTCTCCCACAATTGTTATGTTCTTCCTTTCGGCCACCCCATTCTGCTGTGGGTTATGGGGTGCCGTCAACTCCCGTTTAATTCCTCCTGTTGCACAGAAGTCCTTAAGCTGTTGAGAGACATACTCTCCACCATTGTCGCTTCGCAAGGCCCTTATCTTCTTTCCAGATTCTTTCTCAACCAAGGCTTTGAACTCACAAAACCTTGAGAAGGTTTGATCCTTCTTCTACATTAAATAGATCCAACATCTACGAGAAAAATCATCAATGAAAATAACATTATACCTTTGTTTAGCGGCGGAGGCTGTCAAGAATGGTCCACACACATCTGTATGAAATCGCTTCAGGATTGCTCCAGCTCAACTGTTTCGATCCTGAAAGGAAGATTTTGCATACATACCCAAGGTACAACCTTTGCATGTATCCACTTGCTCTAGTTTACCCTTGGGAAGTCCAATAGAAATCTGTTGCATGATCTTCAAGGCCACATGGTGCAAGTGGCCCAATATTCTATGCCATAGCTCACCAATATCTTGGCTTTGCACGAACTCTGCTTTGGAACTCAAGGGAGCACAGTCATCTACCTCCAGCTTGTAGAGATTCTTAACTCGAAACCCAATCCTCTTGGTTTGTCTAGTGCCGATGTGTCTTAGGAATGCCTTTTCTTTACTAAAGACTATATCATATCCTTTGTCTTCCAACATTGCGACAGACACCAGGTTCTTCTTCAATCCAAGCACATACTTTACATTATTCAGGGTGAGAGGAGCTCCATGCTCCCTCTGAAACACAACCGTACCTTCACCTGAAACACTGTACTTTCCATCATCGCCCATCTCTATGCGCATATGGAGGTCCTTCTCCTCCAAGGTACTGAATAAACTCTTGTCGTCGGTCATGTGGAATGAGGCTCCACTGTCCAGATACCAAACACAACCCACCATCGATGAAACCACGCATGTAATGAGGGTGAAATCCAATTCGAACTATGAGGCCAGTGCCTCACCATCTGATCCTTTCGAGGATCCCTTCTTGAATTTATTTTGTGGAAAATTTGTTGCATAATGACCCACCTCATGACAATTAAAGCATCGAACTTTAGAGTTGTCAATCTTCTTCCCACCATGGGAAGAACTCGATTTGGAATGGGAAGCTTTCCCTTTCCCTTTCCTCGCCTTACTCGCTAAGGCTAGATTTTCTTCATCATCATGCTTTGATGAAGATTCATCTTTGGTGCTTCTCCTGATCTTCTGCATCAAATCCGACCACAACCATTCCTAATCTGGTAGTTTCTCTCTTCCGTTTATTGAGTCTTGGTGGCTAGGCCAACTCTTAGGAAGACCGAGGAGAGAAAGACTCAATATGTCATCATCGACTGTCATGATTCATACACTTCCAAGATCATCCCTATAGGTGGTGAGCTTGTTCAGATATGTAGAGATCGTGTCGCCCTTTTCACACTTGATTTTCCGAAGCTTGTCTTTCAGCGCCAACTTCCTCTGATTGTTGTTGTTCTGATATAGATCCTTCAATGTTTTCCACATTGAAAATGGTGTCTCCTTCCCATGGAGACTCGAGACAATGTGGTCTCGAACTCCCTCCAGAAGAATCCTCCTCGCTCTAGCCACACATTTCTTCCATTCCGCCAATTCTTGGGCATTAGCAGCTACTGGCTTGGGGACTTCTTGATCAATGAAATCCTTCAAATCGTTGTCCTCTAATACCGCTTCCATGTGATCCTTCCAGGCTATATAATTTGAGCTACCATCCAGGGCATACTCGAGTCTCAAACCATTGAACGCCATTGGTGAACTTTGAGATGTGATAAGAATTCGATTTCTATAATCAATAACTTCAACCTTTGAACTTATCCCTTCTTTGTATATTGTTCTCCGATTTGATCACCTTTGCTCTGATACGATGTAGAAATTCTCACTATAGATCACCTGATAATGCAATATACTAAATCAAAATACTTTATCTACTTCTACAAACAAACTTGTGGAAGCTTAATCGATTTTGAGCAAGATCAAATGGAACACATGTAACAGATGAAGAAGAAAGCAATCACACATGAACACAGAAGAATACTCTGGGGAAAGCCTCAGCTAAAAACCTCGTTCTTTGTATTATCATACAAGTGGAAATATCTCTGGATTACACAAAGCTTTAGCTCACAAGCTATCCAGCTCTCAGTACAATCCCTCACTGCTGCTCATAGACAGAATAGACAACACACATTCCTTCATTTAGTCCTCCAAGCCTCCTATTTCCTTGCGCAGTTTCTCTTGGGTCCTCTAGCTGCAACCTGTGTGATTCTCACATCACACACAACACTGACCTCTGAAATAACTGTGCAATCCTGAAGGAGATGATTCCTTCTGCATGGATGAGTTTCCTTTATAGGAAAATTCCTCCAACTAATAGTACATTTTCCCTTCCTTTGATCTCAACTAGGTCTCTATCTGAACTGACATGCATGAGTTATTAATGAGAGAATATTCAGTTATCTGAAGTACACTAGTTGCATGCATGCATGCATTGACTAACTGAACTCATAATCAGTTCCACAAACTGTTGGAACTAATCTAACTGGACTTAACTCAATTAACTGAGCTAACTAATTACAACTCATCCTGATCTCCTTAATTAAGGGATAACTTCCTCAATCAAAGGGATAATTGTTGCATGTCTTCACATAGACTTCATGCTTGATTTTTTCTAACTAATTAACTCAAGATGAATTAATTAATTATTTTACAGACAGTTGTTGAGATCAAATTCGAATTTTAATTCACAATTTTAATATAGGGACTAATTAAAATTGGAATGTATCCCGAAATGCTATTTATAGGAATGTTATTTTTAGCACTTCTATTTTTAGCATTTCTTGTTGCTATTTTCAACAGATCATTGGAGGAGGCCATCCGAAAGTTGAAGCATTGTTTGAGCAGTCGAAACACAAAGTTGAGCCCAAGCATGACTTGAAAATAAATGAGAAAGCTAAAGGAAAATGGCCATCAAAGAGAGGAAGACCTCAAGATGCAAGTGAGAAAGAAAATGTAGTTCCTTACAAGAGATTCAATGAAGCTGAAAAGGGACATGGAGAGCAGCAAGATAGAGGCGGTGGTAGGGAACCACTGTAGTGTTGGATATGTGGTAAGGATCTTCATAAGAGGGATTGTTTGTAGTATCATAGTGGTGGTAGACTCCATATCGACAGTGCTCAGGAGTCACATGCAGTTGGGGATGTTGGTCATAGCATTCCTCAAATCTATGTAGTTGTGGACAACATGTAGGCAAATCTTCAGGCATAGATCACTGATATGGACGATAAGCTTTGTGATCAAGTTGTTTCTATTTTGATTGAACCTAGATCTAACTATAGTTATATTAATCCTGACCTAGTGGATAAGTGTGGTTTGAGAAAATAATTGCATGTAGAATCTTGGTTGGTACAGATGGCTATAGGTACAAAGAAGTGAGTTCACCATTGGGTAAGAGCCTGTGCATTTGAGTTAAATGGTATGCCTACAACAACACATTTGAATGTATTTCCATTGGGTTCGTATACATTATTTTGGGTATGGATTAGCTATACCTTCACAGAACCAAAGTGGATTGCTTCGACGAGGCCATTGAGTGTGTGGATGATAGTGGGGAAAAGAGGACTTTGCAAGGGAAGAAGAAGCCTACATCAGTGAGGATGGTTACCACTATGTAGGCTAAGCATAGTTTCATAAAAGGTTGTGTGATGTTTGTAGTACAAATTTCTAGTGACAAGGGTAAGGAGGTTGAGGATGCAGATGTGTTAAGCAGATACCCAATTTTGCAGTAGTTTCAGGATGTATTCCTTGAGAACATTATAAAGTTTCCACCTCATAGGGAGGTAGACTTTTCTATTGAGTTGGTGCCAGGGGCAACCCCAGCATCAAAAGCACCTTACAAGATGATCACACCTAAGTTGGTCGAGTTAAAGTTGCAGCTGAAGGAAATGTTGGACAAGGGGTATATTAGGCTGAGTGTATCACCTTGGGGTGCACCAGTGTTGTTCGTGCAGAAGAAAGAGGGTACTCTTAGATTGTGCATTGACTACAGGTAGCTGAACAAATTAATAATCAAGAACATGTACCCTTTGCCGAGGATTCATGATTTCTTTGATCAGTTGAAGGGAGCAGTAGTGTTCTCTAAGATCGACTTGAGATAGGGATACCATCAGGTACGCATCAAGGAAGAGGATATATTCAAGACTGCATCTAGGACCGATTATGGGCATTATGAGTTTGTTTTTGTTCCATTTGGTTTGATTAATTCTCCAGCTAAATTTATGTGTTTGATGAATATTGTGTTGTGTCATTATCTGGAGAAGTTTGTTATTGTATTCATTGATGACATACTGGTATATTCTAAGAATGAGGAAAAACATGTCAAGAATTTAGCAGTAGTGTTGATATTGCTAAGAGAGCATCAGTTGTATGCTAAACTTAGCAAGTTCAACTTCTTTCAAACTTAAGTACATTATTTGGGGCATGTTGTCTCCAAGGATGGCATAGCAGTGGATCTAGAAAAGATAAGGGCTATCATGGAGTGGGAATCTCCTAAGAATGTGGATGAGGCGAGATCATTTATGGGATTGGCAAGTCACTACAGGATGTTCACCAAGAACTTCTCACGCATTTCATATCCTATCACATCATTGTAGCAAAAAGCTAAGAAGTTCAAATGGACAGAAGAATGATAGGCTAGTTTTGGGCATCTTAAGCAGTTGTTGACATACGTACCAGTGCTAAACATTGAGGATCCGGATAAGGAGTTTATAGTGTGTACATATGCTTGCAAAGGAGGACTTGGTGGATTTCTCATGCAAGAAGAGCAAGTAGTGTGTTATGAGTCATGAAAATTGAATGAGCACGAGTAGAACTATCCAACGCACGATCTTGAGCTAGCAGCGATTATACACACATTGAAGATGTGGAGGCACTATCTTCTTGGCAGGAGGTTTACATTGATGATCGATCACATTGGGTTGAGATATTTGTTTGATCAGCTGAATCTAAATGCTAGGCAAGCTAAATGGTTAATTGCCCTTAGTGAGTTTGACTTCGAGATCATATACATCAAAGGGAAGGAGAACTGGGTTGCAGATGCTCTTAGCAGGAAGGTATAGGTAAATCAAATAGCAAATATGAGCTCTTATGGTACAGAGTCACAGGATAGGATCTTGCATGCAGGATAGCGGGATGACAAATACATGGAGATTGTGCATAGGTTATAGAAGAGCATAGGTACAGGTACAGGTGATCAGGATGCAGACTATCGTCTCACAGAAAATGGTTTGGTGAGATTTAGAGACAATATCTATGCTGAATTGCAGTGAGCTCAAGAAGCTTATCTTGAGGTAATTTCTTGCCAAGTCATACTTGGGTCATCCAGGATATCAGAGGATGTTGATGGCAGTGAAGAAGTTCTACTATTGGTCGAATATAAAGAAGGAAGTGGCAGAGTTTGTGGCTAGATGTTTAGATTGTCCGCATGTCAAGGGGGAATGTAAGAATCCAAGTGGTTTACTACAACCTATAGCGATTCTGGAATGGAAATGGGAGGTCATTTCCATGGATTTCATCACAGGTATTCTGAGGACAGTAAAGAATCATGACTCTATTATGGTCATGGTTGACAACTTCAGCAAGGTAGCTCATTTCATTCTAGTAAAGACTACATATTCAGCCAGTGAGGTGGAACATGTGTTCATTAGAGAGATAGTGAGACTACATGGTGTTCCAAAGAATATTGTGTCGGACAAGAATGCAAAGTTCACTTCCAAGTTTTGGAAGGATCTATTTGCAGGCTTGGGAACAGAGTTGGCCTTCAGCACATCTTATCATCTGCAGACAAATGGACAGACAGAGAGGGTCAACAAGATCTTAGAGGATATGTTGAGGATGTACGTGATGCACCAGCAGAGGAAATGGGAGGAGTATCTTCCATTGGTGGAGTTCGCATACAACAACGGTTATCAGGAGTCATTGAGGATGAATCCTTTCGAGCCATTGCATGGACGAAGTTGTAACACTCCCATCAGCTGGAATGATCCAGTGAACATGGTACTTATTGGACCGGACATGTTGGAAGACATGGATCAAGAAATGCAGGTTATAAAGAAGAATCTAAAGGTAGCACAGGATAGACAAAAAATTATGCAAATCAGCATAGGGTGTTTAAGGAGTTTCAGGTTGGGGAGCATGTGTATTTGCGCATCAAGCCCAAGAAAAACTCTTTAAGGATTGGTTCATGTGCCAAGTTGGTACCATGGTATTGTGGGCCTTTCGAGATCCTTGAGAGGATTGGACCAGTGGAATATCGACTTGCGCTACCTCCAACAGTGAAAGTCCATGATGTTTTCCATATTTCATTGCTTAAGAATTATATAAAGTATGTTGATCATGTTATTGATTAGTCTGTATTGTAGGTGGAACAAGAAGGAGAGTTCCAGCCAAAGCCTCAGTGCATATTACAGCAGAAACATCTCATGCTCAGGAACAGAGCCATAGAGAAATTTAAAGTGTAGTGGAAACGCTTTGGGCTTGAAGAAGCTACATGGGAGATGGCAAATCAGATGTAGGCCACGTATCCTTCATTGTTTGCCAGTTGAGGCAAAGTAGTTTTGGTTTGATGTTGGTATATGTTTGGCATATGTTTTGCTGAAGTTTTGGTATATGTATGTATACGTATATGGATGTAAATACCACCATGAGCTAATTTATACATCTCCAATAAGTGGTATGTGTGTCATATTATTATGGTTGTTATATTTTCATGTTTTCATGATGTTTTTCTTTTGAGAAGGTCTTTCATTGTAAATAATGCAACAAGCTAAGTTATAAAGCTCCATGGGCAGTATGTTTGTTTTTCAGCGGTTTTGCTGAGGTCATGGTGTGGTTTAACACCGAGGACGGTGTTCCCCAAGGGGGAGGGTTCTGTAACAACCCTGGTGAAAATTTCATGTAATAAAAGTTAATAAAGGCAAAATAATACCATGGTTAAGGGACACTTATTCCAAGCTTAATGTTGGGCAAAGATATCCTAGTGGGCATCACTAGATGTGTGTTTTGGCTAAGGAAAATTGGCAAAGGCTAAGGCAAAGGCATTAAAAGGAAAAAATGCATTTTTGGCACATTTATTAATGAAAATAAAGGAAAATAGGAGAAAAGTAAGGTGAAAGGTCACAAGTTGCATGTGAGGAGAAATTGAAGGAAAATAATGGAAAATGAAGAAAATAGAGGCCTCATTAATAAAAAGGCTTATGAGGATCAATTGGTAACCTTTTGTCAATTCAAGTTTGGAGCTCTCTCATTATTCTCTCTCTCTCTCACTCTTGGTCACATAGAGTTTTCTTGGAGCACTCTAGCTTTGGATCAAGGAAGGAAAAGCAAGCAAAGGGAAAGGAAGGAAAGCAAGGATCAAGGAAAGGAAAACAGGATCAAGCAACTTCAGCAAGAATACTTGCAAGTAACCTTTTGCATGTGTGATTTCCTAGTTGGTTGGGACATGCATGGCTTTGCATAGTGGTGTATGGTTCTCTTGTTGTTGGTGGCATGGTTTTGTCGGGTTATGAAAGTGGTTTTCAGCCTAGCCTTTCCTTTTTCTGGATGCCATGGTTTTGGCGAGATACACAATAAAGAAGGAGGGAGGAGTCTCGGTTAGGGCCTAGTGATCCGGGTTTGGATTGCGATAAAGCTTGAGAGTTTAGTCTTAGTTTAGGGCCTAGTGATCCGGGATTGGATTATGGTAAATACTGAGAGACAAGGGGACCAAAAATTCCAAGGATAGTGATGGATTTCGAACGGCATTGCATGTTTGGTTCGGTTGTGATCGGAGCATCGGTTTTGGTGTGATCACGGTTTGGTCAGGGTGGAGGTGGTTTAAACTCTGGATTCCCTTGGTTTTTATTGGATTGGTTGGTCTATGAGATCCCACATTCATGCTTGGAATATGGCACAAGGGTTACTGGTTGAAAGAGAGATTTGGTTCAGCCATGTTTATGGTCAAGTGGTACATGGAAGTCCCGAACCTGGTCGGATTTTCCCATGATTAATAAAAGTTAAGTTCTCTTAATTTTCTACTTGTTTATATGTGGATTTAATGGTTGTCATATCTATGATATTTATATGGTTTAATGTTGGTTATAAGCATGGTTATGTAACTAGTTCATGTCATGGTTATTTCATGTATTTACTTGTAATTGTTAAATGGATGGATGTAAGACCTAATTGATGATATAGTAGTCCAATGGAGAAGGAAGTGATCTTCTGGTTATGTTTCATAAGTTCATTCAGTCATTTATGCTTTGTCTTTTATCCTAGACCTGTAGGTTGCATTGATGCCAAGTGTTTAACAGAATGTCAGTCCTGGTTGGGGATGCTCAGGCCTAGTCCCGAGATTGATTTTGATTTATCAACATTGTTATAATGTCTTTTATGGATAGTTGAAGGTTGTATCAAGTTCTGCGCAGAGTCCAGGATTCTAGGCTAGAAAATTTTCTCAAATCTCGAGGTTTTTGGCACGGGTCTGCTGAGAAAAGTCCACAGTCGCTGGCAAAGAGACCTATGAGAGCGACTTTAGGTTGTGGTCGCTCCCTTTCCCATAGCATGAGAGTGACTTTAGGTTGTTGGTCGCTCCCTTTCCCATAGCATGAGAGTGACTTTAGGTTGTTGGTCGCTCCCTTGCCCATAACATGAGAGCGACTATGGCCTAAGAGATCCAAAATAGCAGTGGGACCTAAGGACAGGCTGTCTGAGTGGCTGACTTGTCTCCTAAGGGTCTTGTTGATGATGTTGGATTACTATGCGTGATGTTCCATCAATTCCATTTCCTTAATTTCACCAAGGAGATTGGATCCCTTATAGTAACCTATCTCATCACATGTTTTCCCTGTTGCTTGGGTACTTGGGTGGACCTGGGAGGAAGGGGTGTTACATTGACACTTACAAATAATCATTTTTTAGATGATTTCACTTAATTATTTAATTTATAAATAAGATAGTTTTATTTATTATTTTCATGTTAATAAATAAAATGGTATGTGTTTATGGTATCGTAAAGAATTTTTATATTGGCATAGTTAAATATTTGTGATTTTACGAATTTTTTTTCAATATTCTTTATTTATACGAATTTTCTATTTGTTATTTGTGTTTTTATTGATATTTTATCGTATAAATAAAGAATATTTGGTAGTAATATAGATTTTATTTATTTTTTAATTATATATTTTTTTTTATAGAAAAATCATAAATTTCATTAAATATAATGGAAATTATATCCAGTATATGTACTTTGTGCTTTTAAGAAACTGGCTGACAACCACCCCAAAAAATAAAAAGTTAGACTTACTTAATAGGCTCTATCATGTTCATAAACTGTCTCGAAGAGATATAAATAAGAATCATTATATAAAAATAGTCTCCTAATTATTTAAGTAAAAACATAAATAAAGGTAGTCAAGATATTTAGTCCAATAGTTGCTCCTACTACAAACCCTCTATGAAGGGCCTATGATATAATTTTGAGACTAAATCTCCTATCTTCTCAATGATCTTCTAAGTTCCCATAGCTTGTAAAGCACCTGCTTCAGATAAGTAATTTGTTCTAGAGTTTCTTTCCCTGTAGATATGATGACATGAAATTCGATCAAAAGCTTGTTTAAGTTGAAAAATATCTTCTAAAATAGTAGACAGTGTGTGCACATGACATTTATGAATATTATTGAACCAATTTATGACGATCATAAAATCACCAAAGATTTGTCTATGTCGACATTCTTTCTCAATAGCAAATAAGAGAAGAAGCTTTAGACTAACTGTTTATGCATAGTTTTTGGAACCTTGCCCAATCCACTTTGAAGGTGGTATAAATGATATTCTTGTATAAAATAACACCCCCCCCCCCTCCACATTCATTGTTTGGTAAAGAGGCTCCATCAAAATAGTCCCAGGGGAAAAAGCGATCAATCTCTTTGGGAATTACATTTCCTGGATTATGCATAGACACTGAATCAAGGAGGAGAGAGAAGATAGCCAAGATTTCAACTGCCACTTTGTCAAGAGAAGGAGACTTGTCCTAAAAAATTTCATTATTATGAGAGATCCAAGTGCCTCAATTTATGAGGGGTGGAAGCCTTAAAATAATTCTTTGGGGAAGCATGATCCCACCACAACTTTCAGGCATCATTTATAGTCTCCCCCTTCCAGTTTGTAACAAAACCCAAGTTTTTTTTTATCAAGTTCCATATTTCAATTGAAAAGGTGCAAAAGGGATACGTTTCCTTAACATTTTTACATATAACGCACCA